>BSBK01000920.1:0-240000 GCA_027943335.1 Chamaecyparis obtusa
TATATATATATATATATACATATATATATATATAATATATATATATGTATATATGTATGTATGTATGTATGTATGTATGTATGTATGTATGTGTACATATATATATACATACAAATATATATATATATATATATATGTACATACATACATACAAATATATATATATATATATATATATATTTGTATGTATGTATGTACATATATATATATATATATATATTTGTATGTATATATATATGTACACATACATACATACATACATACATACATACATACATACATATATACATATATATATATATATATATATATATATATATATATATATATATATATATATATATGTAGAAAAGAGGGAGAGGAAAGACAAACCAACAAAATGCCAACACATGAGAAGCATACAACCATAGAACCAAAAGGAAAATACCAAAATTTCTAAATATATATATATATATATATATATATATATATATATATATATATATATATATATATATATATAAGCCAAAATTTTAGTGGCGATTATTCACCATTTGGCGAATGTCGCATGTTGGCGAGCCCCGATTTGGTGAATATATTGGCCATATGGGATTGACAATATCGCCCACATTTATTAAAATTGGGGCCAATGCCCGGGCCCATCGCCCATCAGTTTATCTATTTTTGTCCATTTCTTTCTCATTATTGCCAATGGCATATAATTTTTGGGCACGATATATTTTAAACATTCGCCTATAATTTGAAAGCGGCCCCAAATGGACGGCCTATATTCGCCAATAGTTATATATATATATATATATTATTAGGTGGCCCCGAATTCGCCAGGCATTTTACAAATGTGTGTCACAATTTGATAGATTTTTGCCAACTTTATTAATCATACCAAGGTATTGGACAACCCATAATCGCCTAGGAAATAACACAAGACATGTTATAATTACGCGGGCTTCGCCAAATATTTGGAGACCTAATACCTCCCACCCAATTCACCAAAAAAAATTTAGTATAAATACATTCATAGATCAGTGTTATTGTACACAATTTGGATTGGTTCAATTTGATCGACAGTGAAGTTCAGACTGTTGAGTCTTGATTGCTTTAGCGAGTCACGACTGCAATTGAATTTGAGGCAAAGGTAAGTGATTATTATTCTGCGACTATGTAAATTTGAGTTCATTCTTATTTAGTGGGGACCAATTAGTGAACATTGGTGACCTCAGACATGATTTGAGGGTCAATGAATCATATTTATATATATTTGTAGACACGGAAAATTGGCAAAGGCTTAAATCAATCAAAAGGTGCAATCAAATCATCAAAATAGCACTAAAAATCAATAAATGGAACAAAGGCAATTCAAATCAAAGGAAAATTAAATTAAATGATTAAATGATTAAATAAAGCCTGAAAAGGGGAAAAACACTAAGAAATTGATTAAATTCAATTAATGACATAGTTGTTGAAATGAAAAATCAAAATGAACCTCTTACCCTTCATGGCTAAATTTAATTACTTTAATTAATTAATAAATCATAAATTCCCTCAACAAAGCAAAAAAAGAGACAAAATGGACACAAATCACTCACTTTTGTTGAAATGGTCCAGCCTTTTGAAACCATTTAAATGTTTGTCCCTCAATTTAGGGACAAAGCAAAGCCAATTGACCTTACCCAAGCATAACCATGGTTATCTCACTCTACCCCCTACCCTTGGAAAAATCTTATAAATAGAAGGCATTTTGAGGCATTAATCATCCACTCCATATCTTTGAATTGCAGCAAAGCTCTTGCAATTTGCATCCACATCACTCACTTAGCAATTTTCATTGATAATTAGCTTCAATTGTTGATCGTTTTGTAGATTTCTTATCAAATAGAGCTAGAATTTGATAATTAGATCTAGTTTGCATATCATTTCTTAGTTCAATTCTCATAATTAGAGTGTCACTAGTGAGGATTTGCAGCTGAGAGCCTCATTTACCACTTCAATTTAGAGAACCATGAGATATTTAGATTAATTTGTGCATTATTTAGATTACTTTGCTTTGAATAGTGTAAATTCTCTTTAAATCTTGTTATTTCATGAAGGTGTAAATCACTCACACACAAATGGCACCCACCGTGGGGCCCTAGGCCTCAAATTCATCATAATTTCCATGTTATTTACAAAATTTAGGCTAGAATTGCATGAATTTGCTCACTGTTTGCAGGTTACAGAAAAGAAATCACGTCTGCCGGTAAAGAAGTCACGCCTAAAGAAAAGAAATGTCGCACGTGGAAATTAAAATATCGCCTGAAGTCTGAACGATTACACTTTTCAGCCTGCAGAATCACGCTTCTGGCAAAAGAGATTACGCCTGCAAAAATCAAACTCTCGCGTCACGGACAAGTAGCCAATGCCTTTGGTCATTTAGATGTCGCGTGGACAGAATTAAAAGCTGTGGCCGAGGAATCATTTTATGCCTGGTGTAAAGGGAGTATTCTGCCTTATTCATTTAATTTCTCGCTTTGATGATTTTAAATGTTGTCTTTGATTAATAAGATGTCGCTTTTCTGGTATTAATTTGTCGCTTATGGTAAAGAGTTCACGCGTTGTTATAATTTGATATCACACTTGATTATTTTAATCTCGCTTGAGCCCCTTATGGTGACGCTCGCGGTTAAAGTAATTACGTCTTTATTAAATTAGATCTCACGTTCAGCATAGACAATGTCACCTGATTGAGCGTTAATATTTTATCAGAGTAATTACTGTTGTCGCGTCTAGTAAATATTTCACGCTTAGCTAAAATTTGATATCGCACTTGGTTATTTTAATCTCGCTTGAGCCCCTTTTGGTGACGCTCGTGGTTAAAGTAGTCACGTCTTTATTGAATTTTATCTCGCCTGTAGTCTGGATAATGTCGCTGGTTGTATTTTCTCTATTTTATCAAAATTGTTAAAATGATGGCTGTATTCTAACTTCACGGTCATTTTTTTATCTCAGGAGCATGGTCTGTCATAAGAAAGTGCAAAAAACCAGAGAGAAGGCATAACCTAGAGGAGAAATTGATCTCTAAGAGGATAAGGAAAGAAAACTGGGTACACTCTACTTTTGTTCTCAACAATGATTTAGAGAAGGAAGTAGAATTATATGCTAAATACATTGCTGTTGTAGATGCTTACAAACAAAAATACGTATCATTAAATTGGGAGTTTAGTCCTTAAGTTTGTAAGAATTTTGTAAGTATTTTGGTAAAAAGAATCAAAAGCATAATCAATTATATCATTTTAAGCTTTGATTTTGGTTTCCCCTCACTTTGTTTGTATTGTGCTGACTAACTTGTGGGTGGAGGGAACATTTTGCTAAGGTAAGAGAAGGATTTGGAGAGAAAATGAGAAATCTACTACTTAAAAATGCACCTAGCCTTTGCTAGCATCATTTGAGGTATTTCTCTCATCAAGCTTGCACATTCCCTTAGATTGTGGCATTTTAAAGTTCAAAACATAGTTTAATCATAAAAGGAAAAAAATAAACACTTCAATTATAAGAACCCCTTTGTCACGGGGTTGAAAAAGAACCAAATTGATTGTGAGTGTTTGGGATAAGGGAAAAGCAATAGGGATATGCTCTTCACTCTTTGAGTGAATCAAATTCCCAAACTTGCTCTACCAAATCCACTTTTCATGCTTTCAAATGAACATGTTTAAAACTTAGTGGGCTCGCCTCCCGAGATTGCCTTAAAAGGGCCGGTGAGAGGGACAACCCAAAGTGGGATACACTTGCTTTTGCCGCGAGAATCCGACCCACTATAAAATGAAACGCGTGTATCCTTAATGGGGTGCACGACAAAAAGGATTTTAGCTCTTTCAAACTTCCTCTAGTAGTCTTAACAGATTGCGCAAAATCGTGCTTCGGTGCGTGTGGGAAGCCCCTTAACATACGTGGGGGATGAAAAGCTAAGATCTATTTTGAACGGAAAACTTACTACATAACGGTAAAATAGCAAAACTACCTATTAGAGCCATGTTTACGAACCAATTATGTGCTAGGTAGATTGCGTGGAAGCTATTCTTGTGTTTCAACCTGTGAAAACGTTCAAAAAATACACACATTAGAGCATTCTAGGGATATAGTACCCAATTGATGTGTGTGTTGAGATTGTTTTTCTATTTTCAAACAAGATATTCTAAAGTTATTGATCAAAACATCATTAAAATTTTAAACCATTTAAAATTGATCAAAAACTTTTACCTTATTCCAAAAACTAGCTTATCAAGAGAAGAAAGTCAACATACCCTTAAAGTTTGTTCATGCCTGTTATTACAAGATCACTCTCTATAAGGAAAGCATTACAAACAGATGGGACCTACAATGGAGAAGAGCTCCCATTTCTTAAGAACACTTTCATTACTTCACGAGTGATTGAAAAACCCGCTAAGGCAAAGGACATTAACAAGATGTTTAGCGGTACCCTAGGAAATACCGATCCCAACAACCAAGGGAACAACATGAATGGGGGTATGGATCCTAACAACAATCAAGGGAACAACATGAATGGGGGTATGGATCCTAACAACAATCAAGGAAATTCTAATAATGGAGGAAGAGATCCTAATTCCCAAGAGGCAAATTCACAAGGCAACAACTTATTTCCTCCTCATAATATAAACTTACCCCCAACTGTGGAAGAAGCCACAGTTGAAAGAGCGTTAGAGGAAAGACAATGCCCTTATTTCATAGAACTAATGAAAAAGACCATGCTTATGGATAAAGAAAAACACTTCATGGACTTGATACAAACGGGGGTAAAGCTACCTAAAGATTTTGACATAGAACAATTAAAGCCCAAGGAAATAGAAGACCCTATGGAAGCAATAAGGGAATAATTCAAAGCATTACAAATGGAAATCGACAATTTGAAACAAAACGGGGCTCCTAAGCCTTTCTCTATTGAAACATTATGTCCTTTTCCATTTGATAAGAGTTTGGTCATGGTGCCTTTTCCCATTAATGTAACATTTCCTAAATATGAGAGGTATGAAGGAACATCTGACCCACATGAACATCTTCGAGGGTTTTGTGCATTGAGTCTTGAATTCATGCATGAATCAACCTATTTAATGAGACTATTCCCAAGAAGCTTGGGAGGAACGGCCATGGATTGGTTTTCAAAACTACCATCTGGCATAAAATCCTTTGAAGAGTTAGCTTCTAAATTCGTGACTTATTACTCTTATAACATCAAACATGAGGTCACAATGATAACGTTATGTAACATGAAGCAACAAGATGGAGAAGCCTTCCTCACATTCTTGCAAAGATGGAGGACTGCATTTGCTAGATATCCAAGAAGTGTACCGGAGAAAGAAAAAATGGATATCTTTATTAACGGTTTAAGAAGCGAACTGAATTATAGACTAAGGATGCAATGTCCTAAAACCTTCCAAGATTTGATTGATAATAGAATTACAACGGAAGAAGTGTTGATTAAGAGTGGAGAGTTGAAATTGTACAAGGAAAATAAGAATAACTCTAACTCCAACAACAACAATAACAACAATAACAACAATCAAAATAAAAGTTGGTACAACAACAATAGCAGTTATGCTGCAAAGAATAACAACAAAGGCATTGTTAATGATGGTGTAGTGGAATCCAGCAACTTGAAGGTGATTCCATTTGCCCTTACAAAAACACCAAATCAAGTGAATAATACTAATCAAGCATATAATGCACCTTCCAACAACAACAACAACAATGCCAACAAGAATAATCAAGGAAACAAGGATCAAAACAGCAAGTATGATAAGTATTTGAAGCCCACTCTTGCAAGACACTTTACACCCTTGGGAGAATCACTTGAAACTGCATTAAAGGCTCTCATGGCTAACAATGTTATTACATTACCCGCTATTAAGCCTTATGAACCAGAACACAAGCTGGGTTGGTGGGATGCTAAGCATCATTGTGAATATCATAAGATCCGGGGGCACACTACAAATGAATGTCTACAATTAAAGAATGTGGTGCAAGACTTGATAGATAATAACATAATCATTGTTGATGGACCCCAAAATAATGAAGATCATACGGCCTTCAAACAACCTTTTTACAAACATGATAAAGGTGAGTCATCAAATGGCAAGAAACAAAGTGCCAATAATCTCAACTTTGCGCCATCATATGATCATATTGTTAATGCTATAATCATTAATGAACAGCCTCAAAAGGAAGCAACAAATGTCATTACAAGAGGGCAGAATTCTAGAATGACTTTACAAGGGATAGTCCCTCAAGACACCAATATCCCACAATCCAACATTGTGGTCAAACAACCTCCTACAGCAGCAAGGCCTTATAGTTTGGTGGACCAATTGCAACGTACTCCAACACAAATCTCAATCTTAGAGTTATTGAAGTTGTCACCGAATCATAAAGAGATTTTGGAAAAAGCTTTGGAAGAGACACATGTTTCTACTACCTTAGGGGAAGAAAAATTTCAAAATATGGTAGGACATCTCGTGGCTCCTCATTGTCTTTCATTTTTCGATCAAGATGACATGTCTGTAACTCGTCCTCAAAATTTGCCATTACATATAGAGGTTTTGATCAAAAGGCATAGAGTCAAAAGAGCCCTTATTGATGGAGGGGCTGGTCTTAACATATGCACATTGAGTCTTGTAAAATCCTTAGGTCTATCCGAGTCTTGCATTGACCCTACAAAGAAAATCACCATAAAAGCTTATGACGAAGCTGAAAGAGCTTCTAAAGGCATGATTGTGTTGCCCATCCAAGTGGGACCAGTCAAGAAGGAAATCAAGTGTCAAGTGTTGGACATGAAATTAACCTATAACATCTTATTGGGAAGACCATGGATTCATGAGATGCAAGCTATCCCATCCACATATCACCAATGCATCAAGTTCCCATACATGGGTGAAGAAATCACAGTTGGAGGAGATTCAAATCCATTTCAATATTGTAATGCACTCAAACCCTTGCATGAATTATACATTCCACATAATCATGAAGGAGTTGTTCCAAGAATCACCAATGAAGATGCACAAAATCCTCTTCAAGCTAGCTCAACGACATCAACTAAGGGCAAGGAAAAAGTGAGCTACGAGGGTCCAAATGTAATGGAAAGTCCATATATAGCACCTAAATTGGAGACAGTGATCTACAAACCTACTAAAGAGGAAAAAGAACAAGCTAAAGCAGATCATTACCAATACATGAGGGAGATGATGAACAAATTTGACAAACAATGCAAGATTAGTTCAAAAGGGGTAGGAGAATATTCAGTTTCTCTATTTGACATGCCCATGTCTCCTAAATCACATGGTAAACCATCAAAAGAACATCTTCCACATAAGTATAATTCTTATTTTGTGAGGGAAGATAGCAAAGCAACATGGGATAAGGAAGAAGATGATGTTCTTCAATGGCTTTATCATGATGAGGATGATACCTTAGACACTCCCATGAAAAGAATTCAGCATGTCAATATACAAACCGAACAATATGGGAAAGGATTTGATATTATGCAAAAGATGGGATACAAAGGAAGAGGACCCCTAGGCCAAAGAAATAGAGGATTATTAGAACCTATTGAACCTATTTGGAGGGCAAGTCATGAAAAATCCGGAGTAGGTTTTCAATATAAGGGAGAAAGTTCAAGTCCAATGCATGATTTTCATCCTCAAATAAATGCATTAGAATCCGAAGGAGATAGTGATGACTCTAGGGATTATGAATGGGATACTTTATCAGACGAGTCATGTCAAGATAAAGAAGTCATTGCTATACATACTTATGCAAAATTCCCAAAACAAGATGCTCCAATTAATGAAGAATCTCCTATTCAAAGGCCTAATATAGAACAAGCATCTAGTAGTGGAGCATGGATAGAAACATTTTGGACACCTTTAGAGGAGGGAAATTCAAACATTAGTTTTAACCCACTTGTGGCTTTTCCCACATTGTTTCCCATAGAGGTTGATGAGGATTCAAGCAAAGGGGACTTTGACCCTGCTTCCATGGATCATCTTGAGGAAGCGCACATCATAGATCTAAATGATACAATGTATGAACCCTCAAACGAAGTCATGTCCATAAATCCTATTGATGATACCTTACCCAATAACTCCTTAATTTTGATGCACCCGAACCTCATTGATTGGGATCAAACTGAACCACATGACTTACTTTACTTCCCAAATGACCAAGCAACAAACCAATACCTCAATGCGGTTGAACCCTCTTTCACCAAAGAACTCAATACGAACATAATGACAACAGCAAGGGTCCAATCTCTTAGTCAAAAAAAGAAAAAAATGAAAAAAAAATAAAAAAATGAGAAGTTCTATTGGTGAAAACCCAACTGTGGCACCATTATAACCAAAAACAATGAAAATAAAAGATGTTTCTTTTGGTGAAAACCCAACTGTGGCACCATTAGAAGAGAGATTGGACACTTTGCCTGAACATGAAGAAGAACGGTCATCTATTCTTATAGAACCAATAGAAAAAGTTAACATTGGTACAGAACTAGAGCCAAAGGTCATACACCTGGCTACATCACTTACATCTCTTGAAAGAGAGGACTTTATCAAATTCTTCCAAGAACAACAAGTAAATTTTGCATGGTCATATGCCGATATGCCCGGACTGGATCCTGATTTCATAATGCATCATCTGAATGTTAGACCTGGAGTTAAACCTGTGAAGCAAAAACTAAGGAAAATGCACCCACATGTGGCTCTCCTAGTCAAGGTAGAATTGGAAAAATTGTTAAAGGTGGGGTTCATAAGAACAATAGCATATGCTGATTGGATCTCTAACATTGTGCCGGTTACTAAGCATGATAAATCTATCCGTGTGTGTACAGATTTTAGAGATTTAAACCTTGCATGTCCCAAAGATGACTTCCCATTGCCAAGCATTGATACTATAGTAGATCTGACATCAGGTCATGCAATGTACTCATTAATGGATGGATTTAGTGGCTACAACCAAATAAAGATTGCTCCCGAAGACCAAGAAAAGACAGCATTTACTTGCCCTTGGGGTACTTTTTGTTGGAATGTCATGCCCTTCGGTTTAAAAAATGCTGGAGCTACATATCAAAGGGCCATGACAACTATTTTCCACGACATGATGCACACTTTCTTAGAAGATTATGTGGACGACATTCTAGCAAAGTCCCACAATAGAGAAGAGCATTTACAAATCCTAAGAAAAATATTCATTCGGTTAGAACAATTCAAAGTTAGATTAAACCCAAAGAAGTGTGCCTTTGGTGTCCAATCCGACAAGTTATTGGGTTATATAGTGTCAGCAAAAGGCATTGAAGTTGATCCTGAAAAAGTACAAGCCATTCTAGAAATGGAGATTCCAAGAAATATTAGCCAAATGAGGTCACTACAAGGAAATATTTAATCAATAAGGAGATTTATCTCTCAATTAGCAGAAAAGTGTCACTCCTTCACCAGATTGCTACACAAGGACACTACATTTATGTGGGATGAAGAATGTGATAAGGCCTTCACTATTTTGAAGACTTATTTGATAAACCCACCTATTCTTATGTCACCTATCAAGGGTAAAGAACTGTTGTTATACATATCAGCCACAGAAAGGTCTCTAGGCATATTGTTGGCACAAGAAGATGAGCAAGGAAAAGAAAGGGCAATCTACTATCTCAGTAGAACCTTAATAAAATATGAACTGAATTATTCATTCATGGAAAGAGCATGTCTAGCAGTGGTTTTTTCATCTCAAAAACTAAGACATTATATGTTGATGCATAAGATTAAATTAATTGCCAAGATTGATCCTCTCAAATACTTGCTAAGTAAAACTGCCTTAACAGGTAGAATAGCAAAATGGGTCATGATCCTAAGTGAATTCGACATTGAATATGTTGATAGAAGAGCAATTAAAGGACAAGTGATAGCAGATCACTTAGCAGATAACCCAATGGAGTCTACACAAACCATGCACATTGAATTTCCAGATGCAGAAATTGTCAACATAGAAGCAAAGACATGGAAATTATATTTTGATGGATCTTACACACAAGGAGGTTCTGGAGCAGGTATATTATTGGTTACCCCTCAAGGGTACACCATTCCAAAGTCCTATAAACTCTTATTTCCATGCACCAATAACATAGCGGAATATGAGGCATTAGTCATTGGCATCAAAATGGCTTTGGAATGGAATATTACAGAATTACAAGTGTATGGGGATTCCCAACTCATAATCAATTAGGTTAATAATGAATATAATACCAAAGATATAACATTGATGAAATATAAAACCTTGATTGATGGATGGAAGAAATACTTTTCTTTGATCACATTTGAACAGATTCCAAGAGAAAAAAATAGAGCAGCAGATGCCATGGCTACCTTGGCTTCATTGTTACAAAAACCAGATCAAAATGAGAAGTATGAGTTCTTGGTGGAAGAGTTGGTAAAATCGGCATTCAACCTTCCTAACACCCAAATTGTTGCTCTTTTACATGGACATGACTCTCCTTGGTATGGACCCATCTATACTTACCTTAAAGACCAAGTACTCCCCATAGACCAAACTCGTGCCCAAAAATGTAACTTCATACGCCAAGCCACCCATTACCTAATCCTTTTAGACACATTGTATTGTAAGGGTCTTGATGGGACGTTACTTAGATGTCGAGAGGAAGAAGAGTTTAAGTTAGCTTTACGCGAGGTCCACGAAGGCATTTGCGGGTCACACTCAAGCGGCCTTAATCTAGCTAAGAAAATCCTTCGTTTAGGGTACTTTTGGACAACATTAGAAAAGGATGCTTGTCAATTTGTGAAGACATGCAACAAATGTCAATATCATGGTAACATGATACATGCACCGGCTCAAGAATTACACCCATTCATTACACCATGGCCTTTTTATCAATGGGGTTTTGACTTGATTGGAATCATACATCCTCCATCTTCAAACGGACACAAGTATATCATCACAGCAACAGAATACTTCACCAAATGGGTGGAAGCAATTCCATTAACAACAGCAACCGGCAAACAAATTTCAATGTTCATTTTGAACCACATAATTTGCCGCTATGGTATTCCACATGCCATTATCACGGATAATGGGAAACAATTCAAAAATCAGGATATTGATGAACTTTGTATGACATTTCACATTACACATCATTCGTCATCTATTTATTATCCACAAGGCAATGGACAAGCTGAAGCAACGAACAAAAATATCCTCAAAATATTAAAAAGATCAGTTAACAAATCAGGAAGAGATTGGCACGTGCAAATAAATCCTGCACTATGGGCTTACAGAACTAGTATCAGAACACCTACAGGAGCCACCCCATTCTCTTTAGTCTATGGAACCGAAGCAGTTCTACCATTAGAAGTTGAAATTCCATCTCTACGAGTTTCATTAAGAGGATTGATCACTGATGAGGATTATAGGATTGCTAGACTACAACAATTGGAATTGTTAGAGGAACACCAGACTCAAGATTATGAGCATTTAAGAGTTTATCAAAACAGGATTGCACGCAATTACAACAAACACATCAAACCAAGAACTTTTCAAGTAGGAGACTTGGTACTAAGAGAAAATCCCAAAAATCAAGCTGAAAGGGAAAAGAAAGGAAAGTGGGAAGCTAATTGGATAGGTCCATTTGTGATAGTGTCATCCTTTGGAATTGGAACATATAAGCTATCAGATTGTAATGGTGAAGAATTACAAGAACCCATAAATAGCATTCATTTGAAGAGGTTCTACACCTAAAGCAGATGAAAGAGTATAAAGAGTATCAGATGAGAGAGCATCATAATTATTGTACATAGTTGAAAAGGGATCTTGAAAATACAAAAACATTTGAAAATGGAAAATCCAAAAACATTGGAAAAGAAGAAAGATAAAAAATAGTGGAAAATTGAGCATGAAAAAAGCAAAAACATTTGAAAAACTATCTCTTGGTGAAAACCTAGCAAATAGGTGCCAAGGTGATAAAGAAAAAAGAAAAAAAAATTAAAAAAAAAGAAAAAATACAAAAAAAATGAAAAAGAAAAAAAGTGCCTTGGTGAAAACCTAGCAATAGGCACCTCGGTAGCAAAAAAAAAAAGAGAGCACCCAAAGGTGAAAACTTGGCAACAAGCACTTTTGGTTCCCTTAAGTCATTTCTTTCCTAGTCACATGTGTACATAATGCATCTCATCATCCCATTTGCTAAACCTTCATTGCATTCGTCATTTGTACATTGTCATAATAACATTTTGTAGCATCATCCTTTGCATTGCCCAAAGTTGTCCAAACTGATACATCAAACACTTGGGGGCAGCATAAACAGATCGGAAAGTGGGTACCTCAAAAAGGATTCAAATGAGCAACATTCAGTCATAAGCAGAAAGGGGATCAACATTTTCAGAAGAGAGATCAGATTTTTGTAAACCTTTGATGGATATCATTGTTTACGAACCAAGAAGTTGACTACCACAACAAAATCCTTGAGCCTAAATTGACTTATTATTCAGGATTAAAAATCAAACATCATTCCATGATCAAAACACTTGGAAATATTATTTGAAGATCAAAAACAATGCAAAAAACCTAGATAGATTCTTTTGAAAAGTTGGTTAAAAATCTGTTTACTTACATTAATTCAATTTGTATCAAGTCTTTTTAGCTAATCAATGATGTTTCGACTAGATTGGCAATGATGGAGACATGATATTTTTCTTGACTATGAAGTGAATGTTTGGAGGAAGATTCATTGCGTTATGAGAATTCATCTAATGACATGGTCATCAAAGAACCATCGAGGATTATCTTATAAAACAATGAGTTACCGATGGGAAAGCAAAACGGAGGTTACCATATGAGCAATAAAAAGTGATATTCATATCATCATGTCAGTGGGCAGTGGTGATTGTATCGACTTTCCGGTCCCAAATGCTCAATGATGAAAATATATCCTCAAGGCATTTATTTGCTAAAAGCTAGTGAAACTTAGCTGTATTCATAAAAAGGTTAAATGCATTCTCATGTTAGATTAATTGCACATGCATTTTATTCCCAAGGGTTTCATTTCACATCAAAAAGGGGGTACATAACATCATCAACAAGGTCAAATTAGCAAGGACAACATCACCTCAATATCATCTTTTCTACAATAAAAACATGAGATTATACTTTTTGCATTCATTCCATATCATTAATCATTACATAGATATATTATCAAGGAAAAGAAGGAAATAATCATTTACATGTGCATCCATCTAGACAGTGATACAGATTGCATACATGAGAAATAACATATCAAAACTGCATCCATACATGAAGAAAGAAATGCATCCATACATGAAGAAGGAAATGCATCCATCTATCTATATCATGCATAAGATACATTGCATCCATAGACACATCCATCCAAAACAAATGCATTAGATAAACACATATAGCAGCATCTAAAGGTAATCTCATATATCATCAAGTAAAAAGTAGGAAAGATCATAAATGTCCTCATATCACATGTCTACTCAAAAACTCAACGCATCAAGTATAACAATGATATCATAAATCAACTCTATAATCGCCCATCAATAGGGGCATCAATGTCAAACAAGTATCAAAGTACAACTAGAAAGGTGACACCAAGGTCACAAGAATATGGTACAACATCAAGTATCTCAACATCAGTACACAAATGATCAACAAGAGCACTCATAGCTCAACTCTCGTCACCACTGGGAGGAGGCTGTGGAGGAGGCTGCTGAGGCGGCTGAGGAGGCGTCTGACCAACCATAGTAACAAGGAGAGGAACCAATGGAGCCAAACTTGATACTAACTGCTGAATCATAGAAGACATCTGTGATACCTCTATCCGTAATGCTCCCACATCTGCTCGTAGCTAGGTAGTACTAGAACTCTCCCCAACCTCATAGGTACTCTGAGGATCACCTGTATCTATAGGAGCTTTTCCCTAATCACAGGAAAAAGCTACTGGCATCTGCTGTGCACCTGTATCCTAACCATCCACGGTAGCCTGCTATAATCCTGCTCCCGTATCCTGTCTTACAACTGGATCCTGCCTAGCAACCCCCACATGATCCTAACGATCTATCCTCTGTCTTTGTGCTACTGCAGGACGAGAAGGAGGAGGAGGTGGTGCCTATATCTGTATATCTCTCACTCATCCTCTGAGTCTAAATACTGCCCTACCTCGTGGTCTACCTCTGCATCTCCTCCCACCACCGACATCATCACCATCATCATCTCGCCCAGGCACTGGCTCTGCAAGGTCTGTAAATCAAGGCATAGGATGCTCCATCAACCAAGCTAGATACTCTTGAGTAACCCCAGCATCTCTAATGTGTAACCTCATAGCCCAGTCCATATAACCAAGCAGTGATATCTGCTCAATAGCATCATCATATAAAGGCATGTGTCCCCAAGTAGCCCTCTCTACACTAGAATGAGCATAAACTGCAGTCCCTGAGGCATAGGCTAAATCCACCCAAACTGTCGTAGTACTCTACCCGCCAAGAATCTCTCAAGAACAGAGTCGATCCTGCCGATCATCCATCAAGGAGCAAACATATATGGTAACTCCAAGCTATCCTCTCTCCAATCCTCGACCTCGACATATGGTCTCCAATAGACCTCATCCATATCATCAATCTAATGCCGCCAATACTCCAAATGACCCAAGTGATGCTGTGTCACCATCCCAGTATACTGCCATGCAAAAGGGTATCCTAAAGGTCGGTCTCACTCTGATATAGGACAACTAACTAGTAAGTGCTCCCATATCCAAAGCTGCAAAATATGAATCCCAGCAGATAATGAAGCTGATCTCCTATAAACCACCTCATGAAGATCATGGTAAAGCTGTGCAAGCACACAGGATCCCCAATCAAAGCGTCGAGGTTGATGTAGCAAGTCCTCAATAATCCTGCCCCATCCTACTGAAAATCTACGACCCCGACGATTCGGTAATAACACACCACCAATGATCGCACCTAACAATGCTTGTAAAATAGGAAATGAGGCAAACTGAGGCCATAGGATGCAATCATCACCTATGGAAGGATCTCTGAATACTCATCGACAATACGTCCCATCATAGACTGCATCATAATATGCTATCTCTCCATGAGTCAGGATCCGCAGCAATCTATATACATCCTCAGGAGTAATCGTCATCTCACCCTGTGGTAGCCAAAAAGTGTTTGTCTTAGAGTGCCAACGCTCTGCGACAGCGGTAATCAAACCTTAGTTCATCTGGAACCGAGGAAGCTCTAATACACATAGTAAACCGCAACACCTAATCACTCACCTCTCGGTGTCAGTCAACTGCTCCCTCAGCTCCAACACCCAGTGTGGTACAGTCCAGAGGTACAGAACAGGGACATCCTCCTGTTTAATCAAAATAATGGAATCACATGAGTAACCTACTATCAAGAAATCAAACAATCAATCATAGTCATCAATTTAAATATACCTATCAGACCTACCAATCCTAACTCTAAGCATTGAGGAAGGATGATCCTAGTTTTATGTCTCTAAGCATTTGAGCATAAAATGAGTGGACGATTAGATTCATGACCTATCATTCGTGATGAAGATTGATTTACCTTATTCTTCGATATTATAGTTACCAATGTCCTAATTCGTTGTTGAAATCAAACAAGGGGAACACCCTAACTGAATATTCGATTGAATTCATTGAAGTGATCGATATCAATCAAGTTGACACAATCAAGAAATCAGACGTCCTAGAAAAGTCTCAAATAACATAAATTTTTTTTTCACTTACGCGACTTTTCTTTCAGGCATCATTTCTTTTACCAGAGGTGACATCAAATTCTCCATACGTGTGATTTTAATCATCCGCGTGACTTAATTTCACGGATGTGGTATAAGATTTTCAGCAGGCGACATTTTATTATCCAACATTTTCACGCGGTAAACAATTAAAAATGTTTAAACCCTAGGCGATATTAAATTGTCCGCAGGTGATAAAGGATTTTCTAAAGGCGTGAGCAAACCTAAGGAAGGCGATATCAAATTTACCAAAGGCGACATTTAAATTTTTCAGGCGTAATTAAAATGCACGGAGGCGATATTTCTTTTCGCAAACGCAGAATCAAAATT
Source organism: Chamaecyparis obtusa (assembly GCA_027943335.1). Lineage (NCBI taxonomy): Eukaryota > Viridiplantae > Streptophyta > Pinopsida > Cupressales > Cupressaceae > Chamaecyparis > Chamaecyparis obtusa. The sequence continues at coordinate 16,153 of BSBK01000920.1, forward strand.
TTAAAATGCATTAAATGAGGTCATAAATGCAACTTTCAAAACATGAGGAAAATTTGAATGACATACCGGAGGACCATCATTTGCTCTTCGACCGAATCGACGCGCTCTCTCAAACTGATGCTCGCGATGTGGGACCACCATCGTGTAAAAAGGGCTAAAATCAGAGCTCAAATCTCAAGAGGGAATGGTGAAAATGAATAGTAAAATGAGGGGTTTTACCCTATTTAAGGTGAAATTGGCCCTAATAAACACTTAAAAATGCACTTTGGACCTATTATATGACATCTTCATTAGCCGGGGCATAAATAAAACTTGATTATTTCTTTCAAACGGTATCAGAAATCAAAACATATTCCAACTACTCACAATCTTTCAAATCAAGGAATTAATATGTTTTATTTCTGAGGGGGCATCAGAGTATCAAATGGGCATCACATCAAAAACATTTATCAGTGGGGCATATCAATATCGTATCATATCAAGTTATCATATCATATCAGTTTCATATCAGGAGGCAAATCAATTTCATATCAATTTTGTATCAGGAGAAAAATCAATATCAAATCTGCTATCATATCAAACCTATCAACATATCAGCAATCAGTGAACCCAGGACCTTTATCAATCAACCCAGGACCTTTATCAGTGAACTCAGGACCTATCATCAAATCAGGATCCATATCATATCAGAGGCATCAGAATCATATCAGCACCATCATCAGAGGTACATCATCATCATCAGGAAGTACATCAATCAGAACGATTAGAGGCATATCAGAACCAGGACCTGAATCAGATCATTAGTACTAAGGAAATCTTTGAATCGGTGTTCTTCGCACATCGACTCAAAGAGGGGCATTTGTAGACACAAAAAATTGGCAAAGGCTTAAATCAATCAAAAGGTGCAATCAAATCATCAAAATAGCACTAAAAATCAATAAATGGAACAAAGGCAATTCAAATCAAAGGAAAATTCAATTAAATGATTAAATGATTAAATAAAGCCTAAAAAGGGGAAAAACACTAAGAAATTGATTAAATTCAATTAATGACATAGTTGTTGAAATGAAAAATCAAAATGAACCTCTTACCCTTCATGGCTAAATTTAATTACTTTAATTAATTAATAAATCATAAATTCTCTCAACAAAGCAAAAAAGGAGACAAAATGGACACAAATCACTCACTTTTGTTGAAATGGTCCAGCCTTTTGAAACCATTTAAATGTTTGTCCCCCAATTTAGGGACAAAGCAAAGCCAATTGACCTTACCCAAGCATAACCATGGTTATCTCACTCTACCCCCTACCCTTGGGAAAATCTTATAAATAGAAGGCATTTTGAGGCATTAATCATCCACTCCATATCTTTGAATTGCAGCAAAGCTCTTGCAATTTGCATCCACATCACTCACTTAGCAATTTTCATTGATAATTAGCTTCAATTGTTGATCATTTTGTAGATTTCTTATCAAATAGAGCTAGAATTTGATAATTAGATCTAGTTTGCATATCATTTCTTAGTTCAATTCTCATAATTAGAGTGTCACTAGTGAGGATTTGCAGCTGAGAGCCTCATTTACCACTTCAATTTAGAGAACCATGAGATATTTAGATTAATTTGTGCATTATTTAGATTAGTTTGCTTTGAATAGTGTAAATTCTCTTTAAATCTTGTTATTTCATGAAGGTGTAAATCACTCACACACAATATTATAGTTCTATTGTCACTTCTTCAACAAGTAATATTTTTTCTTTCACAGGTAAGCTGGTAACCTTTTACTTCTTAGAAGAATCGAGATGTCAAACAAGAATAAGGGCAAGGCTCTGGCATATGGGGAAAGCCAAGAGAGCCTAGCAAAATGCAGAACCTTATCATCGTACTTTGGTCATGGTGTTGAAAATGTTTCTGGCCAAAATTGGGAAGCTACTTCATCACAAGAAGATTTTCAAGATTCACAACTTGAACCTACATGACATATTGAAGAAGTCAGCAAACCTGATATCTCAGATCATAATCAACTTGAAGAATATTTTCAATTAAATACCCAGATTAGCCATAATGATATAATCGACTTGGATGAGACTGAGAATGTCAAAGAAGATGATGGTGTAGGGAAGAAGAAAAGAAAATACAAATCAAAGAATGATAGGATGTGGGATCTGTCGAGGATTTTCAAGTAGAATGGGTGTCAAAGTATCCATTCATTGAACCAGTGGACAATCCAATTGAAGGGGAGCCTCCGGTAGAATGTAGATGTAAGATTTGCAGCCAGATAAATAAGAAGGAAAAGAGGTTGTAGCTAAAAATTGACACCATAGAGAAGCATATGGGTAAAGTTTACAAAAAGAAAACCATAGATGGAGTTCAAAAATCAGTGATAAGATGGAAAATAAAGGAGGAATCTCAGCATGTTAGGAATGCAGAATTATATGAATTTCAATAGAATATAAAGACAAAGCTTGGTGAAGTTAAAGGCTCTATTGAAGCTTATTTTGGAAAAGCATTGGAAGTAGGACTAATGGGAAAATTTGTTCAGTTAAGTGTTGTGTTTAATATTTTGAGTAGAGGTCGTCTTATGATAGACTACCCATCATTGAGTGCTTTATTACACTTTTTGAAAGCTCATAACTATCCTAACAGTCATTGGTTAGTAAACAGTGGATGGGAATGGGCAAGTTGTCTTGCCAAGGTTGAAAAAGAGGATCTAAAGGCAAAAATTAAAGAGTCAAATTTTATTGCATTGTCTTTAGATGAGGTTACAACAGTAGATAATACTTTCTAGGTATGCATGCATGTTTATACTGTACACAATTTTGTTCGCCAGCCTCATCTATTAACTATTGCTAAAATGAAGGATAATGAGACAATGGAAAATTTATTTGAACTAGTATAGAGTTCTCTAATTGAATATGGAGGTATAAATGACATGACGATTGCCAAAAATCTGGTGTGTGTTGGAGTGAATGGAGCTTTAATAACGCAAGGCCATAGGGGCAGTCTTTGTACAAAGATACAATCTTCTTGTGCACCCTACGTTACTCTCATTCACTAGATGGCCCACAAAATGAATCTAGCTTTTGGAGTTGTCAGCAAGCATGCTCCGGTACAAAAAATTGAAGTTTTAATCAAAGAGCTCTACCAATACTTATGTCAAAGTCTGAAATGATTGAGGGAATTTCAACACTTTTCCGAAGGACTAACCGATGGGAACAAGCTTCTTAAGGATAACGATACCAAATGGATCTCTTTGGATGGACCAGTACATCGAGTTTTTTCAGAATATCAATTGTTGCTTGGTCTAATGAACTCAAGTCGTGACGAAGCAAGGAAACCAAAATTTCCTACAATGCTGGCAATGTTAAGTAATGTAGAGACACTCTTAACATTAGCATGTCTTCTCCCCATGCTTGAGGAAATGAGAAATTTAATGAAAAAGGCCCAACAAAGAGCTATGTATATTACAGAATATGTTGCGCTGCATAAATTGACATGCGTGACGCTTAATAATCTCTATCGATTATGTGTCAATGATGTAAAATTTGTCAACTGGCTAAAAATCATAGATTTGGATAATCTTGATAACTTTTTAAAAATTGGTGCAAACAAGGAGTTATGTGTAGAAGTTCGCGGAGTTGAGATACCAATGCACTACTTTGCCAGGATCGAGTCCAAGGAACTAGGAAAGAACTCCAGGAGGCGAGTATCAAGTATTAAAAGGGAAGACTTTACCAAGATCGATGAGTCTGTAACAACTTTTGTGAAGCACATTGCCTTTGATCTTTCCACATAGATTAGAGAAAGATTCCATCCAGTCAAACTACTTGAATCCACGGCTATTGTGTTTCCTCAATACTGGATTTTGAACAGTCCGAAAGATTTTAAAACTAAGCTACTAACTTTGATAGATCATTTCTTCAAAACCAAAGAGTTAAATGGAGTAACTCTAAAAGGAATTTTAGATGAAAATCATTTGAGAGAGAAATCAGCTCATTTTTCACTGACAATGAGGGAACAATATAATATTATGCAGAACCCTCGCGAAGATGGATTGGTATCAAGGCTTTGGAAAAATCTAGCTGAGAGCGAAATGTTAATTGATTCAATATTAGAATGTTTCAAGCTTGCTGATTTATGTCTGACCATGATATTGGGGTCGGTGGAGGATGAGAGAGTTTTCAGTGCTTTGGGATTCCTAAAGTCAAAGCTAAGAAACAAACTAGACAAGAATCTAGAAAATTTCTTGAGGCTCTATACCTCCAGGTATGAAGTCAATACTTTTCCTTACGAAAGGGCACTGAAATTGTGGAGGAAGAAATGTCAAAGAAGAGGGTTGGGAAAAATTTCAAACCAAAGTGGGACTGGGAGTGGGAATGCCAGAGACAATGATGTCATTGACTCATGTACTGGTACTAGTACTACTGGCGGTGAACATTAGTTAAGCAGAGGTATGCAGAGTGAAGAAAACATATCGAAGAACCAAGGAAGCTATGAAGTTGATGGCGATGAATTTGATGATCTCAATAATGATATGATGTGTCAGCTTGAAGTTGAACCGTTGTAGAAGTAGCAGGTCCTAGGTATTTATTAACCTTTTTCCTGAAGTCTACTATCAGTTTCTATATCTCATCATCAATCATGCATAATAGCATAGTCCAATGTCAAAAACATGAATGTGGTTGATAATGTCATCAAGATTCAAGATTCAATTCCACAATTAATAATGGTTTTCATTTGCATTATTTAGCTCATATGGTATAATTCTTGTAGATTTATTTAGCTCATATGGTACAATTCTTATAGATTTTTTATTATTTTTTTGACAACATAGCAATTCATATGTTACAATTCTTAGAAATACTAATTCTCATTAATTTAATTACAAATATAATACAATGTAACAATTCATTCGTTAATGGAAAGAATAGTTCACTTTGTCTTCACCAGGCGACTGATATCGACCAGATCGGCAGAAGGATTCTCATATCATGTTCAATTCAAGGGTGGAATTAAAGATATTTGACGAAAACCTACAGCAGAGGAGTAAAAATCAGACAGAGGCAAAATTGATCAGAATAAGGATGCTTTTCCAAGCGAATTAAATCATAATCAAACCTAAAAGAAGTCAATTTGATTAACAAAGCAGAAATATGCAAATTTCTCCAGCAAGCAAAGGTGACATCAGTCTGAAATATTGTGCAATTTCCAGCTTCAGGGGCAAATTTTAGGCAGAATTGAGGTGAATTTAATAAGAAAATAAAAAAAAATTAATGTCTTCGGCAGATGAGAGGTGAATCTAATCTGAGATAGGGGTGATCTGTGCCCTAATTAAGAGCACATTATATCAGAAAATAAACATTTTCAGAGGAATTTAAGGCAATTTCCAGCAAGCTGGAAATAAAATCAGAACTTGTAAAGAATTGATTTTGCCCAAAAGAGGTAAAGCGGGATGAATTGTGAATTTGTGGAGGAAAAGGGAGTTTAAGATCATATTTGAGAGAAATTCATTAGCAAGAAATGCATTTCCAGATTTGGTGACAAGTATTGCAGACATCTTAATAGATCGAACCTCCTTATCAAGGGTGAATTCATCCTCATTTGGCATCGATTGCATCATTTGAAGTTGGGTGAATTTCATGTAAAGTGCAAAACCATATTGAAGATCGGCAAGCTTGACAATTTGGAGTCGGTGAAATTAACTTGAAAGTTCAGAAGCCTAGGGGATGATCTGCTAGAGAAAAATGAGAAAAATCAGACTGCAAAGGAAAATTGCTTGGCAAAATCGCCAGGTTAAGCTAGGGTTAATCCATCATGATCTAGCGAAAGCCAAAAATCTGAATTCTGCCTCAGGAAAACCATCCTTCAAGCCTGCTTCAAGTTCGGCTTCCTTTTCTTCTAGTCCGAAAAAGGAATTTACTAGTTACTGTTTCAACTGTTGGCAATATGGGCATAAGCATAAAGATTGCAAGCACAGGAATGTCTGCCATCTTCACCCCACATACGATCACCTCAAAGAATTCATCGTGAAGCAGAAAGCTAAAAGCATGCTGGATGCGCAGGAACTTGCTTCAAAAAAGCATTCCATCGAAAACCCAATTGATAAAAAGGGTCCACAGAATGAAAGTTTGAAGTACAAAGCAAGGGTAAACAATAAAAGCCCTTTTAAAGACTTGGCTACAAAAAAGAACTCCAATGGAAACTCTAAAGAGTTGTCTCTAGTAGAAAAGTTCAAAAAGGGAATGAAGAGCAATACTGTGCAGGACAAGTCTAGGGCTGAAAAACCCGTATTTGCATTAGGGGCAAACAAGAAAAGCCCTAATTTTTTTAAAAATTCCAAAATGAAGATCTTCACAGTTAATTCCTTGGACAGTCAGATGAATTTTTTTGCAAAAACAAAATATGCGAAAGTGGGCACAAGCAGCGGGGATGCTAAGGTGGGAAGACCTGAATGCAAGTCATTATGCAGTACCGAGGAACCCCTATCTGCCAAGGGGGAAGGCAGGTTCTTACCTACCCAAGCACCTTCCGTCTACACAAAGAAGAAGGAATTCACCTGGCAAATGGTAAGAAACAAGAAAAGGGTGAACAGGTATCCGTTATCTCAAAAATCTTTCAATTTAACTCTTAAAAACTCCTTTGATTTGCTTAATAAGGAAGAAAATGGTTATATGATTAGCAATAATAATAGTAATCGAGTTTCATGTAATAATTCATCTAACGAAACATTAAATCTTGCAGCTTATACACCGCCATGTAGGCATAATATTCATCAGGATCCAGGTAAGAATAATCATAGCAGGCATTATGTCTCTATCATCCTAGATAATGATGTTATTATGCATCCGCAGAAAATCTTGCAAGAAAGAGGTCTGATTTGTATCTAGAATGGTACGGGAGCAACTATCAAGAATGTAGTGAAGGAACTATCATTACTGCTACCGAGGGAGGTGAGTATAACACATATTATGGATCTCTTTTTGTTAATTGTTTGTACCAATAAGAATATGAAGGATAGCATTTTGAATAAAAAGGATATTAAATTCAGAAACATCCCATTTTCTTTTTTTGAATGGATGCCATTGTTTAATCCAATGATGTTAAAGGATTTTAGAATAGAAAAGGTTGTGTCTTTAAATAACCTGCCTATGGAAATGTCTAACAAGGAAATCATAAGAACTATAGGGAATAAAATTGGGAAATACATTAGGACTATAGAGTCAACCTTTAATCAAATCAATAAAATTATCATAGTTGAGATGAAATTTCATCAAAAAAGCATCCTACCCATCCAGTTAAACTTTAATTCAAATTCTGTCATAATCAATCCTAGAATATTAGAAAATTTTATCGAAGAAGATGTGTACACCCAGAAGTCCCACAAAAACATAAATCTTATAAATCAACCCAATAAAGATGTGGAGATAGAGTTATATAAGGACAGAGGGGGTTTTATAATTAGGCCTACAATGACTCAAGGATTGGATAGGCTCCATCCCACAATAGAAATAGGTTTAAATACCTCATTATCAAACCAATTTCAGATCAATAAGATAACAGGAGTAGAAAATATCCTTGAACCTCAAGAGCCATACAACATTACAATGAGTGTATCAAAGGATGAGGCCAATCATACAAATGATGAAATAGATAGAACAATAATAAAAGAAAAGATTAATAGACCAACGAATGAGACCATAAATGTTGAGGTCAAATCTCCCCTTCCTTTATCCTCGGAGCATGAGAATAACCTTAGTACTCAGAGTATCAAGCAAGGAATTTACACTGAAAATACCTCTTACAACCTAAATAGAATCTCCAACAATTCAGAAGATCAAGAGAGATCACTTATAAAGGAGAATCAAAGAATAGAAGAAGAAATAGTCGAGATCACCAATGATATAATGGATACCCTTATAGACGAAATATGTGATAGAGAGGAACTTGATCACCAAAAAAATTTGCTAATTAAGAGCATTAAGGAGATGATAGCATTAGACAACACATCAAAAAATGGAGAGGAGAACATGGAAATGGAATGCTTACCAAATCTGGATGAGATAGGAGATATGGAAACATATCTAAATGATAGAAAAGGTCCCTTGTATGTTAGGGAAAAGATATAAATAAGACAAGGAATCAAAATGAGGAAGAGATCAGAATTTGCCTAGAAGGAATCAACAATGATGACAAAAAATTAGGCATGGCAACAACCATTGATGGAATCAAACCCGACGATAATCTTCCATCAGTTAAAGAATCCATAGAAGGCCTCTTTGGTATCACCAACGGAGATAGGCAATTAGGTATAGCAATGAAAAGAGGAAGTCTGAGCACCCCTAATATCAATAGAATTAAAAAGAAGAGGGGGAGGAAATCTATAGTGGAGTTAAGAACTATGAGTGTTAATGTAGGAACCCAAAAAGAGATTGCAGATATTCCTAATATTGGAAAAAACTCAGAGCTCATCCCCTCTGATTCTTTCCCTCAGACAAAAGAAATACAAAAAGAAAGAATGGAAAAATCCCCCTTAGAGGAGACCTTAAACCAAGGATCACTATTAGCTTTTTTAGGATTAGATCCTGCCTCTATTTTGGAGGAGTCTAGGAGTAACGATATAATAATAGGAGTATTATGTTCGCTATCGAATGATGAACTCTATGAGGAAAACAAAGAGAACATGGTTAGGAACAATACAGACACTTTAGGTTTAGGAAAATCAATTAAGGGCAGGTTAGAAGCTGATACAGGGAAAATAGTCAAACCAAGAGGAAGAAAATCCCTTGTTGAACTAAGAGCAAAGGAAGGAATGGCACCAGGTTAGGTTAAAATTAATGATATTCTATACTCTGGGAAGGGGAAGGTCCTTCCCGAGTCCTCATGAAGATCATTAGTTGGAATGTTAGGGGTTTAAATGCCCCTAACAAACAACGCCTTGTAATAAGGCAATTAGCAAAAATTAAACCAAATATGGCTATGATACAAGAAACTAAACTTTCTAATGAAGGATATGAGAATATAAAAAAGAGTATAGGAATAAGAGAATTAGTAGGTTATGAGGCAGAAGGTGCTTTAGGTGGAATTGCTTTTATTTGGGATCCAAGAGAAATTGTTTTCAATATTCATGAAAAACAGAAAAATTGGATGGGAGGTCAAATCAAAAGTTTAAAGTCAGATTTAAAATTTAATATAATAAACATGTATGCTCCTAAATTCCTACATGAAAAGAGAATTGTATGGCAGGAGATTAAGGATTATATAGAGAACTTTCCGAAAGAAACATTTATACTAGGAGGAGATTTTAATGCTATCCTATCCTTGGGAGATAAACAGGGTGGGATGAAACATTTATCAAAAACAACTTTAGAATTCTAGGAATGGATAAACATTATAGGGGCATCGAAAATTGAATCAGACCAAGGGAAATACACCTAGACTAACAAATGTAAAGACATAGAGTTAATAGTAGAAAAATTGGATAGGTTCTTTTTTATAGGGGAGTTGAGGAATTTTGATTTTAATTTTACTAATGAGGTCCTACCCATTGCTAGTTCCGACCATTTTCCTATAGAACTAGTAATTTCGGAACCAGTCAGAAATAAAAGAATCCTGTTTAGATTTGAAAAAATGTGGTTACTTAATGAGGAATGTTTGGATCTAATTAAAAAATGGTGGACAGAGGCAAGGTTTGAAGGCTCCAAGATATATAAAGTCATAAGGAAACTAAAACTAATAAAAAGAAATCTGTCACAATGGAGTAAAAACACTATTGGGGATATATTTTTGGAAAGAGACCTTATAGAAAAAGAGCTGGAAAATGTGAATAAGGAGATTACTGAAGAAGGAAAATAGACTTCAGATGATAATATAGAGCAAGAAGTATTATGTAAATACTATGATTCTCTTTCACAAATTAGCGCCTTTTGGGGGCAAAGAGCGAGAGAAACATGGCTCGGAGAAGGGGACCAAAACACCAAATTTTGTCATAATAGCATCAAAGCTAGAAGGAATATAAATAAGATTTCCAAAATCAAAGATAGCAATGGTAATACAATAGAGGATCCCAAAGAAATTATAGATTTAGCAGTCTCTTTCTTTGAAAAATCTCTAAATAACTTAGGGAGTGTGGATTTATTGGACCAAGCCAAGTTGTTAAGAAACATCCCCCATATTATAACTCCACATCAAAATAACCTCCTAAATGCCGCATTCACAGAAGATGAAATACTCAAGGTTCTAAAGGAAATGAACCCGGATAAATCCCCTGGTCCTGATGGATTCCCAACTTTTTTCTTTCAAAAGTGTTGGTCATTTATGGGCAAGGAAATTACTGATGCTCTAGAGGGCATGAGGAACTCAGGACATATTCTTAAAGAGCTAAATAACACATTCATTTCTCTTATTCCCAAAAAGGTCAATGTAGAGAACTTTAACGAGTTCAGACCTATCTCCCTGTGCAACACTTTGTATAAAATCTTCTCAAAAGCTTTGGCAGGTAGAATAAAACAACTTCTTCCATTGATTATATCTGAAGAACAAACAAGATTTGTCCCTAGTAGGCCAATTCTGGATGGAGTTATTATTGCTCATGAGGCTATACATTCAGTAACAAATAATAAGGATCTGAGTATGTTGATTAAGTTAGACATCAGTAAGGCATATGATAAAGTGGATTGGAGATTTTTGTGTAAATGTATGGAAGCTTTTGGATTCTCAAAACAATGGATCAATATGATTTTTGAATGCATCTCCACCCCTCACTTCTCAATTATGGTGAATGGGTCTCCTGAAAGCTTTTTCAGCTGCTCTCAAGGTTTGAGGCAGGGAGATCCGTTATCTCCTTTTTTGTACATTATTATGGCAGAAGCATTGGGGAGAGGTATTAAGAAACTTCAGGAAGAGGATAAGGTTAAAGGAATCAAGATTACTTCAGGAGTCGAGGCTACTACTCATCAGCAATATGTCGATGATAATCTCCTTTTTGGAAAAGCACTTTTAGAAGAAGCTCAAGCTTTCAAAGAAATTTTAAATACTTATGCTAACGCTTCTGGACAATGTATAAATGAGGAAAAATCAAATTTTTTTTTTATCAATACTGAAGAGAGACGAAAGAATGAGATTAAACGTATTCTAAACTTCAAAGAAGGTTTCTTCCCATGTAAATATTTAGGTTTACCTCTAGATAAAGGGGTCAAATCAAATCACTTATGGGAAAGTACAATTCAAAATATCTCCAAGAAACTAGATCAAAGGAAAGGAAAATGGTTATCAAATGCGGGAAGGGCTATTATGATCAGGTCAGTCCTCTCTGCAGTTCCTATTTATTAGATGATGAGCATGAGAATTCCGGCAGGTATTAATAAGGAGATTGCTCGAAAGTTAAGGAGGTTTTTCTGGCAAGGGTCGGAGGAGAAATCTAAACTAGCTTTAATTGCTTGGAATAAGATTTGTAAGCCAAAAGAAGAGGGAGGTTTGGGTATAAAAGACCTAACACTTCAAAACAAGGCCTTGGGGGTGAAATTAGTATGGAGAATGATTAAAAACCCAAAGGCAAAATTGGTTAAAATACTCAGATATAAATACTTACTAGGAGAAGTGGAGGAAAGTGTTTGTCGTTCTGATAATTATCCGACGGGCTCACGCATATGGAACTTCATAAAAGAATGTAAAGATATAGTATTAGAGTCCCTTTCTTGGGACGTGAAAAGTGGGGATAAGGCTCTTTTCTGGGATGACTCATGGGGTGGAAAATTGGCCCTACATGAAATTCTTGGGAACGATTAGCTAATTGAACTAATCAAACAAAGTAAGGGAGAGCGGGTTAAAGACTATTTTTCACAAATCAATAATAGTGAGGGTAGTAGCTGGGCATGGAAATATCTAGAGGAACTCAGACTTCCCCTTGACTTCCAGAATAAACTTAACAAGGCTGTACAAGAATGAAACTTCTATCCACGCTCTGGGGAGGACACAATTATATGGGCTGCCTCAAAGAGTGGTGTATACAACTCAAAAGAAGGTTTCAAAGTTATTTCTGGGATAGATAATCCACCCACCAGTCTTCCCATTGATCTATGTTGGAATAGAAACTGTCTTCCTAAGGCAGGTCTATTCTCATGGGCTGCTTTACAAAAAAGGATTCTCATTGCTGAATGGTTTGAAAAAATAGGGTACCATGGTCCTTCTAGGTGTGCCCTGTGTGAGAAAGAAAGTGAGACGATAAATCATATATTGTTAAACTGTGAGTATGACAATAAATGCTGGCTTTGGGTTCTGGAGAAATTAGATCTGAAGACTGCTCTTCAAAATGATATCACAAAAGTTTTTATTTCATGGCAAAGATCATGTAAGAAGGATTTATACAGTAAAATGAGATACATTATCCCATCTCTATTAATTTGGGAATTATGGAAGGAAAGGAACCGAAGGATTTTTCAAGATAAAAGGATGAACATCAAGAGATTTTTGAACAAATTAGAGGCAAATATAGTAGAAATTACAAACAATAGAAATATGCTAGGACAAACAACAATGGAATTCTCACTAGAAGACAACAACCAGAGAAAGAAGTGGTATGGCTTGAAAGTTCCTCCCTGGATTGGATCTAGCATTGACAATAAATCCTTATCAAGGGCAAACTATAAATGGAAACCACCAGAGCAAGGATGGATTAAGTTGAACTTTGATGGGGCAGCTAGGGGAAACCCAGGGGTGGCGGGAATAGGGATATGTTTACATAATGTAGAAGGAAAGATATTAGGAAGGATAGCAAAACCTATAGGAATGAAGACAAATAACGAAGCTGAAATAGAAGCTATAAGATTAGGTCTGGAATGGTGCAAAAAATGGAGGCTTAAAAATATTGCAATTGAAGGAGACTCAGCTATTATTATAAATGCAATTAGATAGGGTAGAACATTGAACTGGAAACTAAATAGTGCTATTGAACAAATAATGGAATCTCTTGAAGTTATAGGAGATTATACAGTAAATCATATTTACAAGGAGGGCAACACAGATGCAGATAAGTTAGCTAATCTAGGAGCTGATGGACAAGAAATTGAAGAAATTCATGAGAGTTTGAAAGAAGAACTCAGAAGGTGAAAAAATGATTTCAAAATAGGAAATCAAGAATAGATGTAAATATATGTAAATGAATTTAAAAGGAAAACAAGTATAGAAACATCTGTGAGTATAAAAATGAAAAATACACACACGAACATGCACAAACACACACACATATATATTGCCCTCTTAAATAGTAGACTTCAAGATAAGGAATGTAAGAAGTTAACGTCTCATTTAGTCAAAACAATCATCAAATATTAGGGGCATGCCAACCTACAATGAAGTTTCATCAATCACAAAAATGATAATCTTTAAAATAGAAAATGTTATGACAAATTAAAAGGTTCCTAAAGTGCTCATAAATTTCTTATGTTCATAATAATGAAATAAAAGCTTATAGCATGACTGCCAATAGAAATGGACTTAGATTGTAATGTTTTATTTAGTAGACTAACTCAAGGGTTAAGATTTGCAATTCCATAATTTCATCAATACCTAACCTGAACTAGCTTTTTGAGGATTGAATCATGAAAATGATTAATTAACTGTAAATTAGGAGAATAGAGGTGGCATGGTGTCTATCTATTTTGCAGGTATACAAGAAAATCATAACAGACCAAAAAGGCAGAAATAAAGAAAAGGAGGCCCGAGAACTTATCAAAGCTAAGGCAAATACTCGAAGAGCGAGGATGAGAGAAAATAACATGATTTATCAAAAGCGCATTTAAAGTTAAAGGAAGGCTCATTAGCTCTAAAGATAAGGGAAAGGTATATGTAATCTCAATCTAAATAAATGTATGGCACAAGATGGGAATGCTCATTTTAAAAGAGCATTGTATTCAAAAGATTAATGTATATTTATGTTCACTATCATGGAGGTATGCCTCTAATAATCTGTATTAAAGAGGGAATACCCTCTTCAACTCCATCAAGTGGAGCTTTGTAATCCTATGCTTGTAGGAACTCTAAACTTGATATATTATTCCTGGACTAAAGTCCCGGGCCAGACTGGAGGTTTTCTTCCCCGTTCTTTCCTACCAGTGCCCGCACGAATGGAGGAAAATGTAAAAAGATAAATTTTAAATAAATAAAATCAAGGTTTCGGCCATTTACTGATAAAAAAAAAAACAAAAAAAAAAACAATTCATTCGTTAATACTAGTAAGAACACAACTCTGTGATTTGGTTTACAAAAGTCAATGACTCTATACCCATTGGCAATTTGGCACATTGCCCAATTTCAATTTCATTACCCTAAGCCAATGACCCTGCATTCCCTGTTATAGAAACAAGGGAGCAACAACAACTTCAGGTCGATTTTCCTAATGTGAAGTCTCAAAATCTAAATCAGTAAGACAACTACAAGTCTACAACATCTCTACAACTATAGTTGTACATTTCTGCATTTGACAGGCTGGTTTAGTAAATTAGCATTGGCAATAGCATCTGCAAGACTGCAACATTGATCTTGATTCCTGTTCATAAAATAAATTTCAAAATTGTTACTTTAAACTCAATTCTAGTATTTAGGATAATATTAAAGATATATACTAAAGATATAGAGATGATTGAAACTGAAAGTACTTTCACATACTATGATTGATGAGATGAAGATGATTTTGTCAATTTCTTTAGTATGCTCCATTCTTCGTCGGTTGGAAGGGAAAAATTTGTGATGTTATAGTAAATGACCTGTAACCTCATCATCCATCCATACTTGGAAGAGTGAGTTGAAAGAAATGTTCCTTCAATTACTGCATTCAAATTTGTCAATGTTTTGATGCAGTTTGTAATACCTTCATGAGTTCTGTTCTGAGGAAGCTTGCCTAAATCAGATGCCATTGTGTCCTCCAACTTTTTTTTGTAAGCTTCTCTTCCAATGAAACTCATTGACAAGTAATCAGGACCAGTACTCGGCAAACCAAGAGGTATCAATTTGGCTATTTTACTATTCATCTTGGTGATTTTTTGCCTGAATAAGGCAAGTGTTTCATCTGCTTCTATTCATTTCTGACATTTTTGAAAGACAGAGCTCACCTTTATTATTGCACCAATGCGGTCCTGAATTCCCTTGCTTGCCAAATGCCTATCACTATTTGTGTTGATTTCTTACATAATCTCCTTTGCAGTTTTCTGTCTCTAACAATTTTTTTTGTTCTTCTCAATGTGCTCTTTCAGCTTCCCAAAAACATCTCTAAGACTTTCATTCAGTTCAAACCAATCACACAACCTATCACTAGACATCTTTATTTTCCCCTAGAAGAATTTTTTTATTTTCTTGACTGTATTATTTACATGGTCATTCAAGCTGTTTTCATAATTTTTAATTGTATTATTTGCCTTCTTTAGGTCTTCTCTCATTTATGAGAACTGGTGTTCACTATGTTGTTTTATTTGCTCTCTTTTCTCTTTCCACTATTTTTCTTTATCTTCCCACTATTTTTTTCTTACCCTCTCATTCTCCAATTCTTTATTTAAGTTATTGTTTGCCTGTCCCGCATTCTCCAAGTTTTTGTATAAACTTAATGAAGAGGCTTTTTCATCCTCAATTTTTTTTGCTCTGTTCCAATTTTTCCCTCAAATTTTTCAGTTCTGTGTCCATATGTTCTTGTTGTCCAATTGCTTCTTTAGAGGATTAATTTTTCATCCTTCTCTCTAATTCTTTGCACCTTCTTTCTGATGCTTTCTCATTTTCCTTTACATTTTCTATGTCTGCCTTTAACTTATCTATTGTGCCCTGAAGCTTTCCTTTCTCTCTCTCCAACTTCATCACTGAACTGTAGACCACTTGGTTGGTCATTTTCGACACATTTATCTTGTCCACATTTTTAATTTTGGATAAATCCATTTGGAGGGTGCTAACTTAAAATTGAGATGGATCTAACCGACTCTCTAGTGGATTGTTATCTCTAGCTGGGGGCATAACAATCGTGAATTCCATCATATCTTTATTTGGGTCATATGTGGGAAATAACTTGTTAGATGCAAGTTTTGCATCATGAGCTACAACAACTACTTCCATCCTCATTATCTTACTATTTTGTCTATTCCTATTTTTTGATTGTTCATAGTTAGTTACAAAATCATTGTAACAAAAATCAGGGTTTTGTGACACAATTGAATGTTTGAATGGTGAATAGCACTTGCACTGATGTACAAGCTTCCACCTATGTTGCCTATGGTTATGCTAATTCCACCATGAGGATTAGCAACACCCTGACTCATTACAAGTGGAGTTTTTGGACTGTTCTGAGGGTTTTGTCTTGAAGGTTCGGCAATTGTTGGACTCATAGTCACCATTGCTATTATTGTACTAATACTTGTCATAACCTTTTTCTTCATTAAATGACCTTGATCTCTAGGAACCATTGTTTTCATGTCTATCTGTAATGTCCTTTTCGGACCACTAGTTGTAGTTGTACCCATGATATCCATAGTTGTGGGAGTGGCAATTGATTCAGATTGAATCTGAGTGCTTGGAATAGGTGGAACAAATGAAATTAACTGAGTTGATGAATATGATGATTGAACTCCAAGCCCAAGACCTAGTTTTTCACCATGTTTTGGTGGAGCTGGTGGGTCAGGTATAGTCCAAGCCCTTGTCCATTGGGACCCATACCACCAAAACCTGGGTAGCCCATTTTTTCTACAATATCTGCCCCTTTGGTATATTGAATTTTTGTGGACACATCAACTCCTCTACTAATTGAATATACATTACTGGATGTGGGATTCATAGAATCCTGGTCATAGTCATCATCATTGCCATCATCATTGTCATGATATGCTTTAGTTGGATGCTCCTTATTCCATAATTCGCTAAACATTGTATCCTCTTCCACGTCATAAAGATCTGTAGAGGTCTTTGGCTCGCCAAGATTCTTCCTCATTTCCCAAAAATTAGAAATTTTGGTTTGAGTCCAATTATCATCCATACATTCATTCATTAGCTCTTTTGGAATAGATATTGTAGATGGTTGAGCAACTTTATGGTAGAAATTGGACAATGTCATGGCTTGCACTTTTCCTTTCTATTTTTGCAATGCCATTATTTGTGATGACAATTCCTGTATTGACATATTATTTTCAGTAGCATATTTCTCCATCTCTTTTTTGACCTCGTCCCAGGACTCCATGTTTTTAAATTTTTCAATCAATGGCATACTTTCATGTTGACATTTGCTTGCAAAGTTACCATTCTCTCTAAGCTTTGTTCCAATTATGTTGAGTGGATCATACTGCTAGTGACTGTCAACATCAAAGAAAAAATTGAAAAAAAGGCTTGTGCCACTTTGAATCCTCTTCTCTCAAATGTGAACCCTCCAAATGAGAAAGGAAAGGAAGGAAATATCATTTTCTTTTGCTGACCATTAAAGAGTACATCTATGCTCTCCATTTATCGTACATATTCCAATGCAAATACCCTCTCTTATACATGTATTAGAAGTTTATAGGGTTCTACCATTGAACTGTAAAACCTTAACACATTGTACTCTTCCATTAAGTACCAGTCAACCAATTGTATTTGACTTCCAAGTTGAATGCAATTTCTACAAGTAACAAGCAATCCAGGCATTGGAGTGCCTATAATTTTAAGGTACATTGGTGCCAAAAAGAAGTCTACAAAATTGTTGTAGTTTCTCCTATTATCAATCACCCTTATATGAGGTGTCCACTCATATATTGGATTTTGGCCCTGACTACAAAGCTTGTTTGTCTAAAATATTGCACGAAGCTTTGCTAAGAGAAGATAACACAAGTAGGTTGTGAATCTAAATGTCTTTTGTGAACCTCTTTGAATCATTAGTAATTGATCTTGCATGCAACAAACAATGTGCTCAATAAAACAATATTTTACTGGTTCTTTTTCAAAATGAATATGAAAAAGCATTTCAAGAATGCTGACACCCACTTGTTTGTTACTATCCAATCCCAAACAAAATGCTAGCAAGGAAATATTATCCTGTGCCCATGGCACAAAAATATCATAATCATAAGGAGGCTTATGATCTGGACTCATACTAGAACCACTTGTTATTCCTCTGATATAATAATCTCTTTGTGTTGCATCTAATTTTTTATAATCCTCTGCCAGCTTTCCTAGGTCAATGTGCACGTTTGAGTTTTTTTGTTCAAACCCTAGGTTCAACAGACTAGCAAATTCACTCTCGGTTATGGACAAAATTTCCTCCTGAGTATTTTTATTCACAATTGATTTTCTATTTTCATCATAATTTTTGGCACAGACCATGACAATTTTTGGGCAAGGGAATACTTGAGGTAACGCCATCAATGCCGACCTAGCAACCCACGGTCCAATTTTATTTGTCATTGCATTTATCATGGTGTTAAATGAATAACATTTTGAACCCTTATTTGGATCGTTCCACTTGTTTTCAAGTGCAAATCTAATTTCCATTATTCCCTTATTTCCATGAATAACAGGATCATAAATGTCATGTAATAAATCAGTGAAACCTGGTGTTTTAAGTAGATTGTGGAATTCTATTATCTGACTTGGCATTTTACTCATAGTCTTATTCTTGATATTTGTTTTGCCCATCGTGGTAAGTTGGTAATCGGTATCACTATTTACTCATAGGAAAATTCAAATATTTACACATAGCTACAAGCCTACAATTTACAGGGGTGATTCAAAATTAAACCCTAATAAGCTAATTTTTTTAATATAATATAAACAGTAAAGTTGTAAATCAAGAGATTTGAAAAATTTAAAATACGGGACGTAGGTGTTTAGGATTTTAGTAGTTACCCATTACCCTTAATTTCAATTTTTGCAGACTATGACTGGGAAGAGAGCTGAGAGAATTTTTTGCTTTCCTTGGACCTCAATCCTCAACCTAGAAATTTAGAATTCGTAACCCCTTTCTAAATTTGTAGACTACTTATACTTATAAATGAAAAAATAGATTGGAAACTTAAAGCGCAAAAATTGTACAATCTACAGTCGTCACACTTGTCACTGACCGTGTGAGTGGACACATGTCATGAATTCGTAATGGGTTTGAAAAAATGGGTTTTCTTTTCCCTTTCGGCCTGAAATACAAATTCGATCGTTGATCTACAATCATCTAATGGTCATAATGTCATTGCAATGTTAGTCACTATTTGGTGTGGTGGCCCTGTGGGTCCCATTAATTCACCTAGTCACCTGACGGTTGACTCACCTCATGAGTCAGACATGTCTCATCATCATCAAATAACATTGTTGGTAGACCATGCGAGACTATGAGTGGAATGTGTTTAGTGACACATGTCATGATTCCGGAATGGGTTTGAAAATATGGGGTTTTGTTTCCCTTTCGGCCTGAAATACAACTTCGTTCATTGATCTAAAATCATCCAATGGTCATAATTTCATTGTTAGTCACTATTTGGTGAGTGGTGTGGTGGCCCCGTGGGTCCCATTAACTCACCTAGTTGGGCTAACTCACCTCATGAGTCAGACGTGTCACACCATCATCAAATTGAAATGACATTGTTAATTTATTGGTAGAACGTGTGAGACTATGAGTGGAATGTGTTTAGTGACACGTGTCATGATTCTAGAACAAGTTTGAAAAGATGGGGTTGCTTTTCCCTTTCATCCCGAAGTCCATCATACATTGTCGATCTGTGCTCATCCAATGGTAGTTATTTTCAACCGACATTGTTAAATGTTATACTGTTATTTTCTCCTTTATAGATATTAGTTAATAATGGATAATACGTTAATAACATTTAAATTTATTTAATTGAATAGTAACAATTTTAGCCAATCAAATTCAAAATGCACTATTTTTTTAATAATATTACATTCTAATAAATTTCAGAGACCAGAGTTAAGGTTACTTAAGTTAGTGTTTAGAGATTACAAGATTTATGTGGTTGCTGACTCGCTAGGTCTCCCAAACATGAGTTAAAGTAATATTTTTTATTGATTATATAGTATACTTAAAGTTAAAATGATATTTTTTATTGATTATAACTTTAACGTTGATAATTATAAACACATATAATTCTCACACCTTATAATTAGAATTTAGAAAACCATAAATTCTTTCTCTAAACTTATTAATTCATTTGTCCTTCAAATTGATTATATAGTATACTTAAAATGATATTTTTTATTGATTATAACTTTAATGTTGATAATTATAATCACATATAATTCTCATACATTATAATTAGAAAACCATAAATTCTTTCTCTAACCTTATTAATTCATTTGTGCTTCAAAATTCTATAAATCTTTCATATTAAATGTACAAGTGTGTGGAATTGGAAAAAATGTCATGACAGGTTACATTACCCAAACTTAATGTCAGTACTCAGTGATAACTGATAAGACATTTCTTTTATTAACTACAACTATCTACATTGTACAACTGTGATACATTTTAAATATTCAAATTTAAAAATGGAAATACCATCAGCATCGTTTGAACATTTCCTTATTTCTACTGATAAAGCAACTAATTAAAATATTGCAATCATAGTGACAGAGAAGTCTAAGAACATTTTTTGTACCCATAAAACACAAATTGAAATGAGCTAAAGCTTGCGAAATTTTCATTATTTTTTTTCATAAAATTATAATTACATTGTCTACTTCTTGTACAAAGAGAAACCTACTATAAACAAAAAAAACCCAAAAATGAGGTATGTTTTTAAAAAAAAAAACCACTAGTAGTCCACTACTGATTTTGCCCTTCAGCTCCATCTAAGTAGAATTCTGCAAAGAGGATTAACTGTGAGAATTCATCGAGCCACCTATATTGCCCCACCTGAGCCTCCACTTCGTCAAGCATAAACCACTTTCAGAGAAAATCCCTAGCAATCAAGGCCCATTTCCTATGGCGCTTATACTACCTAGCATTCAGGCCCAAAAGAAAAGGTTGCATGGCCACATTCTAGCTTAGGAGGAGAAGCTTGGGTATTTCACTTGCCCAAGGGATCCCCACCCCTATTTCTATGAACACGACAACATCAATGTTGTCTCCCTGGTATTCTTCTTTAAAAACCCTCCTCAACAACATTAACATGTCCACCTTCTCTCATCTGAGGTCGAGAAGAGATGCCAAAAAATGGGACGTAATGTCCGTGTTGACCTGGTGCCTATCTTCATTGTGCAAAAACTCTCTGCCCAACACCATTTTAACAACCTCTATTACGAAAGGCCCACCCTCCTTACAAATTGATTCTAAGGTTTCCTTTGAAAAGGAACCCAGAAAGGCCTTTTGCGGCTCCTCAGATGTGCATTTAAGCCTAATTGGAGTGTCCATCTAAAACTTCAAAAACCATAAAAACAAATTATTTGCAGAGTGCAACTGCAGACTAATGACCTAAACAAACAATTTATCTAGCAAAGATGAATCGAGGAATAAAGAAGCTAGATCATCTATAAATAGCCCTTGAATCCTTGATCGTTACTTAGCAATAAAGTATTCTATCTTTAATGGTCTTAAATCCATTGTCCTTGATATGACTCTAAATCTTTCATGTAAATCTTTCCCCTAAATGCATGTGTGTGAGAAATTAAATTTTTGTCCTTAATCTTTCATATCTAGCAGTAAATCTTTCCCATAAATGCAAAAATGTCAGATATCAGCTATATCGTTTATATGAATTTGGAAGTGGTGCGTGACAAGTTAAAGAATGTCAGTTGTCACTGACAAAGCATTTATTTCTTACCGAGTTAAGAGGTTACAAGTTGCACTATAGTAATAGGATCGTGATTATCGATAACAACATGTGTACATTGTAGTCTGCAGACAAGTTACCCTTATTTGATACGTGTCAACATTCTGATGACTTCCTCGACAACTCTGTTTCCTTCAAGAAGTTGGGGCCAAAATTAAACTTCAGCCATTGATCTACGATCATCAAACGGTCTCAAATAATACATTTAACATTATAAAATAATGTATGTATGTTAGGTATGTTAGGTTAGGTTACGTGTCTGTGTTATGTCCCATCTTTTGAAAATCGCCAATAAAATATTTTTTTCCCATAATTAACGAATGATTAGCCAATGAAATAAATAAATTTTCAAATGGTACATAAAATTTTCCAATACAATTATTTTTTTTCCCTTCAAAAGAATATCATTTGCCTCATATATTATAATTTATGAAATTATGAAATTTATCATTCGTCGGCAATTTATGAAATTTTCATTTGGCGGGGAAAAAATCACCAATACAAACTATGAAAAATCATGGATTTGAAAAAAAAATGTGCCTGCATTAATACAAATTCCCCCCTAAAATAATGTATGATTCACTAGGATTTTACACTTTTTCCTAAAAGGGGGTTTCTTAAAGTTATCCCTAATATATATATATATATATATATATATATATATATATATATATATATATATATATATATATATATATATATATATATATATATATATATATATATATATATATATATCTGTGTCTGTGTGTGTGTAAATCTTATATATATATATATAAATAAAAGATGAAATCTTGTATGATTCCAATTACAAAATGCAAAGCCCATACATAGGAAAGTCCATATATAATTCCCAAAATTAGAGACTCCCTTGTTTTATGAAGCACCCAGGTGGAGAAATAAGAAACCCTTTGCTAAGTATTAGTATGAAAATTATAACACTTTGGATTTAAAAAAAGAAAAACCAATGTTTCCAGCTAAACCCAATCATTATAGAGAAACAAAAGTTCATGTACATTCTAACACCTAGAGTGTTCGAAGATAAAATAGAGCATTATATTACAAGCCCAAAAGCCAAGGAGCATACCACAATCTTTACAACCCCTAGGTAAATGACTTAATGTAACAAACATCTCCCTAAATAGAACTATTCATCTAAATACATCTAATTGAAGAACAACAAGCCACCCATCCAGGGAACCCTTTCAGAGAGGGAAGAGTTCAAAATTGCATAAATCTAAACCTTATTAATGTTACCCTCCAAATAACAATATATATTCAGGTGATTATGTATATTTTCTCATCGAATATATATTTTCCTTAATCTAGCCATATAAATATATTTTCTCAGGAGAGAAAGTTACCATACATATGATAATTCCTACTATCATAATGTCATAAATAAAACATAAAAACCATATAATTATAGCATATAAACCATGATTCATAAGTTTAGGAGATTTTGAAGCATTATATCAATAGGGTAGTTAAGAGTTTAGCAGAATAATAAACTATAAACCAAAATAGCCCTCTAAGTCAAAATCAGGGGCTTCATATTACCCCCAAGGAGTCCAAGTAAAGAAACTTCTATAAAGAGGAAATACCCACTAGAAGAATGAGTTTAAAAGCTAACCCCTATATAATATGTACATACATCATATCAAAAATGGCCCCAAGCTACTACAATTAAACATTG
Organism: Chamaecyparis obtusa; assembly: GCA_027943335.1. NCBI lineage: Eukaryota > Viridiplantae > Streptophyta > Pinopsida > Cupressales > Cupressaceae > Chamaecyparis > Chamaecyparis obtusa. Next base: position 39,615 of record BSBK01000920.1, read on the forward strand.
TGTTGAACAATGAAATGAAGATCTTTAATGGCCTTCTCATAACTATTTTCTCTGATCACTCCCACTGCGTTGAGATATACCTCTATCTAGTCTTTGTTTGTTGGTCTCTTAACCTAAAATAAATGCATAAGAAAGTCGAGATTCCTCTCGATAATAGGTTTCCAGGCCCAAAATTCTGCCATGTTATCCAAGTGAAGGATTGGGTAGGTTGTGACTAGTTTGTTTTTTATCATGAGCATATTGTAATACTTTAGTCCAGAGATGGTAAGTTCACCCCTGATGTTCACGATAACCCTATCTAATCCAACCAGAATTTATTCAATGAATACCTCTTGACATAGCCTAGCAATAACTATCTGGTCATTATAGAAATGTATAGAAATTGGAATAAGCATGGCTAGGATGTCTAGGGTTTCCCTAAATTTATCAAAATTATTGACAAATTGATCTCTGATGCTCCTCAAAATGGATCTCAAAATCACTTTATTTTTCACATCCACTATTTTCCTGATTTTGTCGATTTTAACCTTTGTGTCAAATGCCATTTGTTTGTTAAGGCCACTCAGCTTGATTGACATCTCCATGGCTAAGCATCTAATGCAATTGAATACATTTGGAAAATGTAAACATCTTCTACCTAGAAAGCATGTGTATTTAATGCTAAAAAAATTCTAGTGAATTTTGAGATGGCAGTCTGGTACTGCCTATTGTCATGATAGAGCCTTAATCATAAATGCATTAAGTTCAATTCTAAAGAATTGAAATTTCACATAGATATAAAAGTCACTCCCTGTAATGATTAAATACTTTTCAAATCTTACCGCTATTGAGAGGCAAAGACAATGATAGAAATTAAAAAGACCATATGTTAGAATTAAGTTGCTTTGAAGGCTCTATACCAACAAATAAATTATTAATCTTACCTCCTTCAATAAATAATTGCTAGGGATGGAAACTAAAAAACATAAATATAAGGACCAAAAAGGAAATAATCGCTAAACTTTAGCTAAATCCATAACCTAAAATAAAGACATCAGAAGATACCTAAGACCCTTATACTCATTTAACAGGAAAATATATGAAAATTATCCATCTGTATAACTCAATAAATGACAATTAAAAAATTAATATCAAAACAGAACCATAAAATAAATAAAAAATGTGACAATGAAAAAGACTATTGTTGAGCGTCATTTTTACATGAGACAACAGGTAGGAATTTGAGATGAAAATTCATCTCTTGAAAGAATGATTAAAATCACTCCCAAGGTTCCTTTAGGCTAGGTCTCAACCACATGGATAGCTCAATTAAAGATAAATGTGAAACTGTTCACAAGGAGGCCTTTGCTGGTTTGATTCTTGAAGAGGTTGTAAAACAAACTTTGACAAAATAACTTTTTTTATATTTTTTGGATTTTAGAGACGAATGCAATTCCTACAATGAAAATTTAATATGAATATAAGATTAATCAAAATTCCAAAAAAATAACAAAATATTTAGGGTAATGATAGATTTAAAGAAAATAGCTTGTAAGAAAATTCCTACTGGACATAAACCATTAATGTATCAATCTTGCAAATTAAAGAATCAGGGAAATTTAGGAAACCCACACGATACAAATTAGAACTGCTCACAAATCATAAAGTGTAGATGTAATCATCAACATAATATAAATAGTAGATGTAATATTTCTCAAAATTCATCATAATCACATAGCCACCATGGATGCACGCATACATGAGACAAATTTATCCTCAAGCACAGTAGAATTATTCCCCAAAAATGTGTCACACGATGATGCAACAATGATTAACACTGAATTGATTGATAAGGCATATATAATTTGCAAAAAAACAACTGGCTCTCTGAAATAAATGAACTAGCAAGCACAAATTCATAAATTTCACAATGAGACCAAAATTCTCACACCATGATTTAAGCACCAATTGCACATAATTTTATTGTAGAAAAATATCGACCTTAATTACATTATTCTGATGAAATTTATAGTGCTTCAACTATGAAATTTAGAAACCCATAGCTAGGGTCCCTACTACTACAAAATTGATAAAATAACATTATTTCTATTGCTTACTAATGCAAAACTACTCCTAAACTATCTCTAATCATGTTTGAATAGACTCTAATCTATTTGCATTACATTTACATGAGAAAATAAGGCCAAATTCCCCTAGAAAACAAGAGATTGGAGCTGGAGTTCCACTATTCTTGAACTGGAGTGTTCTTCTAAAACTAGAGTTCCTCCTTCGAATCTTCATTTTGGCTCCTTTTCATGAATGAAAATGATTGATATCTTCTAGGCAAGCAAAAACAACTCCAAACATGCATGCAATCTGATCTGAAATAAACCCTCCATGCAAATTATTTCCATGTCGAAACAACCCATAAATTTCAGACCCCAACCCTAAATCCAAAAATTGACAAGCTGAAAAATGACTAAGTGTGAAATGTTATGACTCCCAAAATTTTGGACTTTTAGAGTCCGAAAGGCCGAAAAAATGAACTTGAAAAAATGGCTAAGTGTCAAAAATCTCCCTATTGCAAAATTTGACTAAGTTCAAAATTGAACACTTAGTCTTTATGAAGGATCCATGGGTGTGCTGTGTGGAGTCTTTCCACTATCTCTTGTTTTATTCTTCACTACCCTCTCATTAGGAATATAGTGTTGTGTGAGGGTCATGATCATATTTGAAGATAATATGGATACTGGATGAGCTATAGTGTTGACAAGACTTGATAGCACAAGAGAAGTGCATTCAGCGGATCTTCCATCGGGGTTGGCACACAGGGTGAGGAAATCATCCAGTCTACATTCCCAATGTTGGTATATGTGACTTCACTATGCAGTTTCTTGACCTTAGAAGGATCATGGTATCCTTTAAACAAGAACTTCATTTTTGGAACAACTATCTTTTTTGATAATCTGCAAGAAGAAATGCAGCCATCAACAAACATTTATTGAAATAAACTATAAACTAAGAAAAAGGATCTCAATGAACCCAAAGAGTCAAACCTAGAAGCCTGAAACCAGCAAAAAACCAAGCTTAACTCTATTTTCGGGGTTTGGAGTTGTAGAGTGAGAAAAATATGTGGAAATGTTAATGTCTGCAAGTGCGAAAAGGTTAATAGAAGGAAGAAAATGGAGTTTTAGTATTTTAGAGTGTGAAAGGTTATCAAAGGCTGAAAGGGTGAAAGTGCGAAAAGAGAGTGATGGTCTTGTCTTTGATGTTGTGGGGTTTTGGGGTACGAAGTGTCTTTCAGAGGTTGAAAGGCCTCACATCCGAAAGTTACACCAGTTTAGGATATCTCTGGTGTTTTGGTGTTTCCAGAGCTTAATTACTTGTCGATCCTTTGGCCTTTTGGGGGCCAAAAACTAGAGGAAATGAGATGAAAAAATAGAAAAAAAACATAAACCTAACCTAAAAATGCTTTAAACCAAGCAAGACCTAAAAGAATGATGATGCCTAAGCACTAAAACACTAAAATCAAACCCTAGAAAACCCTAGAACAAGATAAAACAATAGAAAACCTTAAAAAAATGAAGGACAACTACTAAAAACAAAACACCAACCTACAGATTAGGGTGCATGAGAGAAATCTGCAACCAAACTCAAAGGTGACACAATAAAAAGTTCAATCTGAGAGAAAAAATCCCACTAGATACCAATACAAACTTCCTAAAAGGAAGCACCAAATTGCCAAGAGTTTCAAGATGACAAGTCGTAGAATGAAGAAAATAAATGAACCCTTTGTGTTTTTATAACCCTCAAGCCCGGTGACATCATCAATGAATTTCGGACATTCAAACACTGAAAGTGCAAAAATCATGAGTCATATGTCACCAGACTTTCAGATACCGAAATCCTATAAAGACTTTGCCTTAGCATGTGGGGTTCAAACTTTTAGGTGTTTGAATATTCTGAGCTCCAAGGAACACCGAAAGGCTAAAAGTCTGAAAAAGACTTAAAAAACACTTTTAAAAGGGGTTTTCCCTTAAAAAACTCAAAAGAAGGGGACCGAACAAGGAAACCTAAAGAATAAGAAAGACAAAAAAAAGAAAAAAGAAGCGGGGCCCCATGGCCAAGTGGCCAAAAGGTTGGGTGCGTTGTTGAACCACAACAAATAGCCCCGATAAAAGAAGAAATGACCAAGGCATTTCCTTATCCGCAAATAACTACCAAAACTATCCCAAACCAAGCCAAACACTAGAACGAGATTAAATAATAGTCTCTTGTCGAATTTCAATATCCAGGTTCATTTTTATTTCATTTAGTGTGTGCATAAGTGTTTCCATTACTTTTGACAACTTTGACGAGAGCAACCGAAGTTAATGCACACTAAAACCAACTATCACATGAAAATATGGATTTCCTGAGAAGATTTTTTCTACCAATCAAGCGTCCATAGCCTCGAAAAATTTTCTCGTGAAGCTCATTCTAACCTTTATGTACTACTAGTTAAGTATCCATAGCCCTGGTAGAGGTTGCTAGAGTCACCCTTTTATCATCCGACTAGAATTTGAATTGATAATTCTTCAGTTCTTTCTTTTTCACAAATGCTCTTAAGTGGCAATCTTCTTTTTCCCTTTCTTTTTTGAAATTATCTAAGTGCTTAGACTATGCTACTTGAGGGGTGGCTCTATTCTTTTGATAGGATTTATACAGTCATTTATTGGGGAACTACTTGCAACTTTCTTTTTAACAAATGTTCTTAAGTGTCAATCTTCTTTTTCCTTTTTTTCTAAAAATTCCCCTGGAAACATTTAGACTATGCTACCTAAGGGGTGGTGCTATTCATTTGATAGGATTTTTGCAATCATTTATTAGGGAACTTCTTGCAGCTTTCTTTTGTACGTATCTCTTTTCTTTTATAATATCTAGTCGGGACAAAGGGTTCTGAGATAGGTGGTTACTCAAATTACCATGTTTAAGTTGTTTCCAACTGATACCTTCCCAGGTAAACTCCCACCAAAGGGCCATCTTTAATATGTATCTAGTGATGGGAATGATTATAGTAAACACTGAGTCAATCACCCACCAAAGATCTTGTTAAACCTAATCCAAGTACCAAGCTTGATGTAAGAGAAAATTTCAACAATCATTTTGACTAGGAAATACCTCTGCCCCTTATCAGACTACTTATGATAGATAATTTTCTGGGGTTAGCCTCAACAAAGAACACTTCCCCTCAGACACAAAAAACCAAAGAAAGAAAAAATAAAATGATGACAAGACAAAAATGAAGAAAACTATAATACAAGGGTGGGACTCATTGCTTCCTAGGATCCAAAGTAATGCTTGAGGATTTGGTCATTGATGGGCAATGGAACCAACTCTTTTCTTAAATAACTTATCATGAAATTATTCTCCCTGAGAATCTTTTTTATTTGATAGGGGCCAATCCAAAATTTTTCAAACTTAGTGTGACTACCTAGTTTCTCATGCGCCTTGTCCTACATGAGAAAAAAGGTTAGAAATCCCGAAGCCTTTTACCATAGCTCTCTTATAAAACCAACACTTTATAATAGCTTGATGTTTCAAAACATGTTCTAAAGCTTGCATTCTCTTTTCATCTAAGCCAATCAAATTCATCAACCTAACTTTTACTCGATCTTCATCTTCAACATAACCTTTCAAGAATTTCAACACATGGATTTTCAGGTTCATTGGGAATACATGCTCTTGACCATAGACTGATAAACAAGGAGAAGTACCTAGGGAATTATTAATCCTTACTCTATCGGTCCACAAAGCGTATTTCAACTGGTAGTGCCAATCCTTGGGGTTTTTATCCAACAATCATTTAATGACAATGACCAAGTTCTTATTGGTAGATTCTGAAATAATATTTCCTTGTAGGTAATAATTAGAATAAAAACTTCTTAATTATCATCTAATTTTGGAAATCCCAATGCGTAAGTGTAGCTGAATAAAAAGAGGTTCCATTATCACATATCAAAGAAAAGGCATTCCAGACCTTGTGATGATCCTATTCCTCTAGCAAACTAGTAAAAATTTGTGTGGTACAGCTAAAAAATGCTTCTTCCTCAGTTCATCTTGTACAGTCATTAGTGGTCGTAAGAATGTACTTGTGTCCCAATGATGAAGGTGGATTAATAGGTCCAATAAAATATAGTCCCCATTTAGCAAAGGGATACACCTTGTATACTATTTGCATTGGCATTGTCCAATTCCTTTCTCATATAGCACTAGTTTGAGAAACATGATAGGAATGAACATGCACATTGGTATCTTTAAACAATGTAGGCCAATAATAGCCCGATCTTAGTATTTGATGTGTTGTAGCTCCCACAGATCCATCTCCAATATTGTATTTGTTATGGAACTCTTCAAGTACCATTTTAGCTTCCTCTTGATTCAAATATTTGAGATACAATCCTTCATGATTTTGTTTATATAATAATCCATTCTTCAACATATACAATCCACATTTCATCTTCAAATCTCTTCCTTGTGAACCATTCATGTTGTTAGGGTATCTGTTTTGTAGTAGATAATAAACAATATCCTTATACCAAATATCTGATATGACTCCCTCATTTGTGTATACTTGGCATACAACTCCATTGTAGTATCAACAATCATTTTAGTTAAACCGTGTCCACAAACCAACTTCATAGATTGAATTTCTAAACCAAATTCTTGTAAAGTGGCCATCCATTTACCTCTTCTCTCACCTAGTTCATTTTGCATCAGCAGATATTTCATGATAGAATTTGGCACAATGGCTATGACCATGCTTCAGAGGGTATAATGCCTAAACTTCTTCACTTCTTTGACAAGAGAAAATTATTTCTTGTCTAAGTTGAGATAATTCAATTCAGTATTCTTCAATGGATTACTCATAAATTCTATGGGACTTTCATCTTTGCAATCTCTCTTTTGAGTTAGGATTCTAGCTATTGAATGGCCAAAGGAAAAATAATATACCTTGAAAGGTAATGTGTACTCTAGACTAACTAGAACTGGGGTTGTAGTAATAGTTGTCTTGATTTCTTCAAATGACTTCTTGACTAGTGCACTCCATTCAATCTTGGCATCCTTTTTTAACATATCGTTTAATTTCTTCACTATCTCTGCAAATTTTCTTATGAACTTCTTGACAAAAGTGATCTTTCCAAAGAAGGATTTCAACTCTTTCTGACTATTGGGGGGAAACAATTTCAAGGTAGCCTCTACTTTTTCGGGATCAATTAAGAAAACAAGGCCAAATTTTTCTAGCAAACAAGAGATTAGAGCTAGAGTTCCATTGTTCTTGAACTGGAGTGTTCTTCTAAAATTGGAGTTCCTCCTTGGTATGTTCATTTTGACTCCTTTTCGTCAATGCAACTCATTGATATCTTCTAGGCAATCAAAAACAACTCCAAACATGCATGCATTTTGATCTAAAACAAAACCTCCATGCAAGTTTTTTCCATGTCAAAATGACCTAGAAATTTTAGACCCTAGGCTAACTCCAAAAAATTGACAAGCTAAAAAATGAATAAGTGTGAATCCTTATGACTCCCAAAATTTTGGACTTTCAGAGTCCGAAAGGATGAAAAATTGAACTTGAAAAATGGCAAAGTGTCAAAAATTTTCCTATTACAAAATTTGACAATCCAAAACTGAACACTTAGTCTTTTTGAAGGATCTCTAGGTCTTGTTAGATAATTGAGAGGGTGGGTGAATCAGTTAAGTGTAGTTATCCTACAATCCCAAATTACACTCTAGATGTATAATACCAACTTCAACAAATAAACTAAATAGTTCAGTAAACACTTGTTTGTGCCTCTACTCTTAATTAACCGACTGTTAGATAAATCATCTAGTGTATACCGATCAAACCAGTAAATGTAATGTGTAAAATAAAATATCAAAACATCACATGCATACACATTTAACACTTGATTTTTAACATGGAAACCATGCTAAGGGAAAACCACCTGGGATTAGTACCCAAAATATTTTCACTCTTTTGAAGTGAGATCAGTTAAGAGACAACCCTATTAAAGGGTACAAAACATAATGTAAGGTGTGACCTTGTTAGAGGATTGATCACTAACAGTTATTTGTGACCATGCATTCACTTGGGTCAACAAGAAAATAAGTAACATTCATTGAATGCCAATATATGAATAAAAAGACTATTAAGTCCCACTCAATTAAGAGATTTTGTCTATAGCAATGGTTAGAAAGAAATAGTATATGACCTTATTCAAATGCAACTTCCTTTGCTCATTCAGATCTATGCTAAGCTCAATATAACTCTGGTCATCATAATCTCTTCAATCTCCTTCTTCCTCTAACTTTGTTCTGCTCAGTTATCTCCTTCTGTCACTCAGTTAGTTCTGCAGAATCACTCGGTTCTCACTTCAACCCATCTGACTAGCTTCGCATGTATACAATCTTCTCTTCCACACACATAACTCTTTTTGAATTTCTTGTCTCCTTATATAGACATGATAAATCATTTTCTTTTCAGCCAAAAATTTTTCTTCTTAATCTCCATCGTTGATTTTGCCTCTTTAACCTTCCTTAGAACTTGTTCCTAAAATATTTTCAATCTTCATCATCTGATCATCCTTGAATTTTGTCAGTCATGGATCTTCATAAATAACTTTGTCTTCATCCTTGGAATCTTCTAGATTCATCAAGCTCATCATCTTAAGTTGGCAATCACATGTTCCATATTGATGCAGGAGCATCCTGGGTGTAAGAGAAATCTTGCATCACCCAAAAATATTTCTAGTTTCTTTTCAATACGGGCTATCTTGTGCAGAGCTGCTATTTATGGAAACTTACTATTTTTAGTAAGTTGGTCATACAATCTCGGAATGTTCTAATTTCACAGGTGGAGGTTCATCTTAGTCATATCAGCCTACCAATTGAGTTTCATTGCCATATCTTCTATATCAGTGAAGTTATTGAGGTTTTTGGGTACAAAATCTTTGAGCTCAATTTTGAAGGCCTTAGAGGCTCTGAATCATGATTGAACCCCAATTAGATGGAGTTTGCGTGAGTAAAGCACTGTAGATCAAGTCCTACCATTTTCAAAAACTGGTTATAATAGAAACACAGAACTACGGTTAAAAAGTTATGGCCTCTAGAAGTTGGGCTACCTAAAAACATATTTTGTAATTCTTTTGAGCTAACCCTAATGTAATAAATGTGAAAATAAAATAATTCTAAGAATAGTCAGCCTTAAGGGCTAAATTTCTGGAACCTTCTTGGGCGGTGGAAATTGCCTATATAAGAAAGGTTTGTAGTGTTGTCTAGGGTAGTTCTGGGAGTTCTGGGTAGATCTTGGTAATAATTCAAAGCTTTGTCCTACATAATATTGTAAGGGAAAATGCCCATACAACTTTGTATATTGTAATTCTAAAATTTTTAATTCCACATTTGTGGAGATAATAAGAAGCCCATTTTCCGTTCTTGCAAATTGTTGTTGTTTCTTTGTTTCTGTTATGTGTTCGTTGTACTAAGGGGAGCACCCTTCATCAAGTGGTATCATAGAAGGAGTTCCTAAGTGTGTAAATAGATCACCGACTGTGAGGCAGTTTTCACTAGGACCGTGGTTTAGGGTTTCAGTGAGTAGTGTGAAAATGCCTCCATGAAGGGAACGTGGCAGCAGAGCTAGTGGTGTGACACCTGAGGTTAGAGTGCTCCAGAGACAAGTGCCAGCATTGCAAGAAGAGATTCGTAGAGGAATGAATCTTAATGTTAGAGACAAAAGTGAGGATGAAGTTGAAGAAGTAAATTTTGATCAAGAAGGAGAAAGCAAAATTATGAACCAAGAGGAAGAAAGGCTTTTTCAGGCCATTTCCAAGATTGGGAAAAGACCTAAGATTGAGGTTCGTGCACCATTTTCAGGAAATCTTAACCCAGAAGAGTTGATTGACTAGATCAATGAATTAGAAGAATATTTTGAGTATGAATACATCGAGGATCCTGATCGGGTCAAGTTTGCAAAGGCTAGACTGAAGGGTCATGCAAAGATCTAGTGGCAAGAGATTCAGTTGGAGAGAAATAGAATAGGAAAGGATAAAATCACAAGATGGGATCAGATGGTGGATAAATTGAAGTGATAACTCATTCCTGTTGATTATGAGCTTGACCTACTGAAGAAAATGCAAAGTTTGAAGCAAGCAAGAAGATCTGTTCAGGAGTATACATAGGATTTCTATCGAATCCTCATCGAGATAGGCCATGTGGAACCTAATAAGGAGAAAGTTTCCCGTTACCTTAATAGATTGAGCCCAAGCATTCAAGAGGAGTTGAATTTGGTTTGAATGAACAATATCGAAGAGGCATACCAGTTTACCCTAAAAGTAGAGGAAAAGTTGAACAAGAAGTTTGAGAGCAGATAAAATGGAAGAGGTCATGGTGGAAGATCTGGGGAATGGTCATATGGAGGCCAAAATGAAGATCTGAAAAAGAAGGATGAGGCCAGTAGCAGTCAAAATCAGAGAGGAAACAATTTCAATCATTTCCATGATCAGAATAATAGAAATTAGAGAGGAAGAGGAAGAGGACAAGGATCGGGAAGAGGAGGCTTCTATGGAACATGTTTTCACTATGGAGAAGAAGGTCATAGAGGATTTGAATGTCCTCAACACCAAGGAAGGACATATAGGAGAACTGAAGGCTAGGCTAGAGTTGCACATGTAGATGAAGATGCTAGATCATCACATTCTGAAGATGCTAAAAGAGGAGAAATGCTAATTAATAGAAGAGTCCTGTTGAGTGGTGAGAATGAATCTGCGCAAAGGAGGAGCCTATTTTGCACCAGGTGCAAGTGTGAGGATAAGTGTTGTGATGTGATTATTGATAGTGGAAGCACTAACAATTTAGTGTCAGAAGAGATGGTCATAAAGTTGAAGTTCAAGAGATAAAAACACCCACATCCATACCAGATTGCCTAGGTACAGGATAACCACAAAGTCATGGTTAGTGAATAGTGCCTAGTAAAGTTCAAGATTGACGAATACTATGATGAGGTACTATGTGATATCATACCTAGGGATGCATGTCATATGTTGTTGGGTAGACCATGATAGTTTGATATGCATGTTGTACATGATGTTTGTGTGAATACCTATTCCTTGATGAAGGATGGAGTGCGAAAAAGCTAAAGCCATTAAAGGACACAAAAGAAAAGATATGTAGTACTGTAAGAATAAATTTTGTTGATGGAAGAAAATTCCTTGAGGGTATGAGGCATGGGCATGTGTGTTTTTCTTTAATTCCAAAAGTTGGTAAAGAGGAAGTAGAAGATGTACTTATAGAAGTTACAGATTTGTTGAATGAGTTTCAAGATATTGTATCCGATAATGTACTTGATGGATTACCACTGGTAAGGAAGATCAGTCATCAAATGGACTTGATTCTAGGAGCTAGTTTTCAAAATAAGGCAACACACAAAATGACACCAGTAGAAAGTGAGGAGTTGAACAGACAAGTACATGAGTTGTTACAGAAGGGGTTGATTCAGGAGAGCCTAAGTCCATGTGTTGTACCAATAGTATTAGCACCAAAGAAGAATGGATAATGGAGGATGTGTATAGATTCTAGAGCAATAAACAAGATCACTATCAAGTATAGGTTTCCATTGCCACAGATGGATGATATTATGGATTGTTTGAGTGGAGCTGTGTATTTTTCAAAGATAGATTTGAAGAGTGGATATCACCAGATTTGAATCAGAGAAGAAGATGAATGGAAGTCTGCTTTTAAGAAAAAGGAAGGATTGTATGAGTGGTTAGTCATGCCTCTTTGGCTAACCAATGCGCCGAGCACTTTCATGCGGCTCATGAATGAGGTTATGAAAGAATTTATGGTTAAGTTTGTCATTGTTTACCTAGATGATATTTTGATCTTTAGTAAGACATTGGAGGAGCATATGATGCATATTCGTATGATATTTGAGAAGTTAAGAGAAGAGAAATTGTTGATTAATTTGAAGAAGTGTAGTTTTGTGAAGGAGTTAGTGTATTTGGGATTTGTAGTTTCAATGGACCCACAGAAAGTGTAGGCTATCCTTGAATGACCTACTCCAAGGAGTGCTACTGAGGTAAGATTTTTTCATGGATTGGATAGTTTTTATAGAAAGTTTATCAGAAGTTTTAGCAATATTTGTGGACCCTTGATTGAAACAATGAGAGGGGATAGAAAAGAGTTTAAGTGGACTAATGGGGCAGATAAGAGTTTTAAACTATTGAAACAGAAAGTTACAAAACAACTCATTTTAGCACTTCTAGATTTTAATAAGGTGTTTCAAGTAGACTGTGACGCTAGTGGTACTGCAATATGAGTTGTTATGAGCCAAGAAGGTAAACTTGTTGCTTATTTCAGTGAGAAGTTAAATGATGCCAAGAGCAAATATTCTATTTTTTATCAGAAATTTTATGCTATAGTTTAGGCATTGAAGAAGTGGAGACACTATCTTCTTCCTAAGGAGTTTGTTTTGTATACTGATCATCAAGGTTTGCAATATTTGAATATTTAAGAAAGTTGAAACAAAGGTATTTGAAATGGGTTGAGTTTTTGCAGAGTTATACATTTGTTTTGAAACACAAGAGTGGAAAGTCTAACAGGGTTGTAGATGCACTTAGCAAAAGGAAACTATTGCTGACATAAATGTAGATTGAGGTGGTTGGGTTCAAGGAACTCAAGAGTTTGTATCCAGAGGATCCTGATTTTGGAGAAGCTTGGAAAGCTTGTAAAGAACCTGTTACTCTAGATAGAATGAAGTGGTTGGATTTCATCATTTAGGATGATATGCTATTAAGAGGGAGTCAGTTGTGCATTCTACAAAGTTCTATGAGGGAGAATCTCGTCAAAGAGAAGCATAGCAGAGGATTGGCTGGACATTTTGGTCGTGATAAAACCCTTTCTTTGGTTAATGAGAATTATTACCGGCCATAGTTGCAGCAAGATGTCAAGAAGTTTGTACAAAGTTGCAAAGTGTGTTAGATGGTAAAGGGAGTAAAGCAGAATATAGGGTTGTATCAACCATTACCTGTACTAGAGAAGCCGTGGGAGGATATCAGTATGGACTTTGTTCTTGGTTTACCAAGAACTCAATGAGGACATGATTCATTTTTTTGTGGTGGTTGACAAATTTTCAAAGATGGCACATTTCATTCCCTGCAAAAAGAAATGATGTTGTTCATGTAGCAGAATTGTTTTTCAAAGAAGTGGTGAGACTACATGGTTTGCCAAAGAGCGTAGTTTCAGATTGGAACACTAAGTTTGTTGGATATTTCTAGCACACATTGTGGAAGAAGTTAAAGATAGATTTGAAGTTCAGTTCATCACATCATCCACAGACTAATGGACATACAAAGGTGGTGAATAAGATTTTGGGGAATTTGCTGAGATGTTTGGTTGGAGATAAGCCAATAGGATGGGATTTGATTTTACCACAAGAAAAATTTTCATACAATTATTCTGTCAATAGGAGCACTAGTAAATCACCATTCCAGATTGTATATAGAAGTAGTCCCAGAAATGCATCTGAGTTGAGAAAGATAGATAAAGGAGAAATAAGTAGTGCTGAAGCTGAGGATTTTGCAAAACATTTGAAGAACATCCATGAGTAGGTGAGGAAGAACATTACCAAGATGAATGCACAGTATAAGGTTAAGGTAGATGAGAAAATGAGGCATAAGGAATTTCAAGTTGGAGATGAAGTCATGGTTCATTTGCAAAGGGAGAGATTTCCAGTTGGTACATATAACAAGCTAAAAATGAAGAAGTTTGGGCCATGTAAGATATTGAAGAAGCATGATTCAGGAAATGCCTATGAGGTCGAGTTGCCTACTAAGTTGAATATTTCACTAGTATTTAACATTTTAGATCTAACGGAGTATCATGAAGGGGGTGTTGAAGATGAGGTTATAGAAGCACAATGGAGTATTCCAGCAACTAGTTCAGCTACCAAGGAGATTGAGAACATACTGGATAGTCGTGTGCTCCTCTTAGTACTACAAACACATAACAGAAATAGAGAAACAACAATAATTCACAAGAATAGAAAATGGGCTTCTTATTATCTCCACAAATGTGGAATTACAAATTTTAGAATTACAATATGCAAAGCCGCATGGGCATTTTCCCTTACAATATTCTGTAGGACAAAGCTTTGAATTATTACCTAGATCTACCCAAAACTCCTAGAACTGCCCTAGACAACACTAAAAACCTTTCTTATATAGGCAATTTCCACCGCCCAAGAAGGTTCTAGAAATTTAGCCCTTAAGGCCAACTATTCTTAGAATTATTTTATTTTCACATTTATTACATTAGGGTCGGCTCAAAAAAAATTACAAAATATGTTTTTAGGTAGCCCAACTTCCGGAGGCCATAACTTTTTAACCGTAGCTTCATTTTTCTATTATAACCACTTTTCAGAAATGGCAGGACCTGATCTACAATGCATGAGTCGCGCAAGCTCCAAATAGTTGGGGGTCAATAAAAATCTGAAGCCTCTAAGGCCTTCAAAATTGAGCTCAAAGATTTCGTACCCAAAAACCTCAATAACTTCACTAATTCAGAAGATATGACAATGAAACTCAACTGGTAGGCTAATATGACTAAGATGAACCTCCACCTGTGAAATCAAAACATTTTGAGATCGTATGACCAACTTACTAAAAAGAGTAAGTTTCCATAAATAGCAGCTCTGCACAAGATAGCCCGTGTTGAAAAGAAACCACAAATATTTTTGGGTGATGCAAGATTGCTCTTACACCCAGGATGCTCCTGCATCACATATTATTTCTCCCGCTCAATCAATACTGTGATGTGTCGGTGAATTCCTACTTAGTTAATAACGTACTCGATATACACAACATCTGCTCGATGTATACTAAGTTCTTCATATACCGACCAAATTAACTTATATATTCTTGATCTTCAACACTTAACAAAATCATTTAATACAATCAAATCACTATCATAATGTCATAGACTCATCAATAAGTTTCCCAATAAATACCATATTCATAACTTAATCCTACATTTTATTTCCATGCTAATATCTCTTTCCTTCACCAATATTACCTTAATCAAATGTTTGCAACTATTATGATAAGTACAGTCAAAACTAGTTGACATCAATGAAAATATAACAACCGATTTAATGTATCACATATACCTTAGTAGCTTGGTGATCATCTTCACATTCTCCCATTCTATTCTCCAAGTAGTCAATCAATTGTATTCTAACATGTCTACCTTGCAGAGTCTTTTCACTATCTCTTGTTTTATTCTTCACTACCCTCTCATCAGTAACATAATATTGTGTGAGGGTCATGAGAAGATCTGAAGATAAGATGGATACTGGATGAGCTACAATGTTAACAAGATTTGAAAGCACAAGAGAAGTGTAGTTAGTAAATATTCCATTGAGGTTGGCACACTGGGTGAAGAAAGCCATTCTAGTCAACGTACCCAATGTCGGTATCTATGACTTCACTATGCAAATTCCTAACCTTATAAGGAGCATGGTGACCTATGAACAAGAACTTTATTATTGGCACAACTGTCTTTTTAGGCATTTTCCATGCAAAAATAAAACCATCAACAAACATGTATTGAAATAAACTAAAAACTAACCAAAAGGATCTTAGTGAAACCAGAGAATCAAACCCGAAAGCTTGAAATCAGCAAAAAACTAGGTTTAACTTTATTTTTGAGGGTTCATAGTTGCGGAGTGTGAAAAGTGTGTTGAAATGTCAATGTCCACAAGTGCGAAAAGCCGAGAATGTTAATGGAAGGGAAAAAATGGAATTTTGGTGTTTCTGAGTACAAAAAGGTTATCAAAGGCTGAAAGTGCGAAAAGAGAGTGATGGCCTTGTGTTCAATGTTGCGGTAATTTAGGGTAAAAAGTGTCTATGAGAGGCCAAAAGGTGGCAAAGATGAAAGTGACAATAATTTAGGATATCTCTGGTGTTTTGGTATTTGCAGAGCTTGATTACTTGTCGATCCTTCAGCCTTTTGGGGGTTGAAAACTATGGGAACTAAGATAAATAAACAATAAAAAAACCTAAACCTAACCTAACAATGCTCAAAAATAAGAAAAATCTAAAATAACGATGATGTCTAAGCACTAAAACACTAAACCGAACACTAGAAAACCCTAGAAAATCCTAGAACAAGCCAAAACAATAGAAAACCTAAAAAAATGAAACACAACTACTAAAAACAAAACACCAACCTGCAAATAAGGGTGCACAAGAGAAATCTATGACCAAAGTCGAAGGTGACATAGAAAAAAAGTGCAATCTGAGAGCGAAAATCCCAGTATGAACCAATACAAACTTGCCAAAAGGAAGCACACAATTGTCAAGAGTTTCAAGATGACAAGTCACAGAATGAAGAAAAAAATGAACCCTTTGTGTTTTTATAACCCTCGGGCTCGGTGACATCATCAATGGATTTTAGACATTCGAACACTGAAAGTACAAAAATCATGAGTCATATGTCACCAGGCTTTCAGACACTGAAAGCCCAAAAAGAGTTTTCCTTAGCACGCAATGTTTAAAATTTCAAACATTCAGATCTTTGGAGATCCAGGGAACACTGAAAGGCCGAAAGTCTGAAAAAGACTTAAAACACACTTTTAAAAGGGTTTTGCCCTAAAATAACTCAAAAGTAGGGGACCAAAAAAGGAAACCTAAAGACTAAGAAAGACAAAACAAGAAAAAAGAAGGGGGGCCCATGGGCAAGTGGCCAAAAGGTGGGGTGTGTTATTGAACCACAACAACTATTAATAAATAATCATGAATAGGGATAGTATAACGATACATATATTTCTCTCTCTCTATATAAATATAGATATAAATAAAATAAAACACATAAATTTGTATAAGTATAAAATCATATCAATGGATTATAATATATCTTCTAAGAGGATATACCAAAACATTCAAAAATAATAATATAGGTCAGATAATATAAAATATAAATATACATATATATTTGTCTATATATATAAGAGAATAATGAAGCAAGAATAATATAATGAGGATATCTCCATGGATTGCCTTAGTCCATCACTAGGTCCTTAATGTCCCTTAGCTTCAAAATAATATAAGCTAATGTATATGAGGAAACATGTTATCTAGTGATGGTAGATAAAAAATTAGGCATCTATCCTAGGTTGTCAAGCTTATGAGTAATTATCTTTGTCCTGGTTAGTGCCTAGTTAATGACTTCATCAATTCTTCTCACCCTACACTGACTCTTTTATGCTCGTCTAGGATATTGACAACTCCATATTGTGATCTTATCAAATAGTGTCTCCATCTGCACCCTTATTAGCAAGTTCATCTGCCTGGGAGTTACCCTCTCTCTATGTATGATTGAAGGTATTTTTTCTAAAGGAGTGAGCCAAGTACAAAACCTTAGAAAGTACTGCATTCAATTTCTAATTATGCATGGAACCCTTTCTTACTACATTGATTATGACTGTTGAGTCACCTTCAACAACCAACTTCTCAATCCTCATATCTTTACATATCAAAAGCCCTTCAACTAGGGTTGTCAACTCAACCATGTTATTTGTTCCAATTCTAATTAGTTTTGCTAGTCTATTAACCTCAATTCCCTTAGCATTGTGCAAATAAACCCCAATTCCCTCAGCATTGTGCAAATAAACCCCAATTCCTATTTTTCTTGAATTGCCTCTCGAGGCTCCATCAAAATTGAGCTTAAACCAACCTCTCTTTGGAGGCTACCAAACACACTCTGCTATTTTTTTCTTGCTCTTTCTTTCTCCAAGCCCCACATAAGGGGGAATCTTTATCCCATTCCACTTCCTCCTCACATTCTCATCCTAGTAGGTCATCTCACATTCCTTACTTTGTTGATTCATAATTCTACTATTTAGGGTCTCAATAATGGATAACTCAATTTTTTTAATGAGTTGTCTCCAGTCCATATTCTTGTCTTTGAATAGATGCCTATTTTGTTCCTTCCATAATTCCCATATGACAATAGAGGGATCCATTTTCCAAAGAACCCCATATAAAAATTGATTTTTGGTGATGGGTCAAGCCTGGAACATAACCCAAGATGGACTTTGAAGGGCAGAGCTCCAACCTACACTAGTAGAATTTGGCAAATAAATGACTACGTGACTAAAACATTTAGTCACATGACTGAAATTTTTAGTCATATGACTAAAACTGATCAAATTATACTAATTATTTACAATTCACAAGTATAAATGACTAAATAAATGACTAATCTGGTCATCGGGTAAACTCAAAAGGTTAGACAACTAAAAATGACTAAATAAATGACCAAATAAATGACTAAATAATTAGTCACTAATAATTAGTCACCCAAATAAAAATGACTAAATAAATGACCAAATAAATGACTAAATAATTAGTCATCCAAATAAAAATGACTAAATGAATGATTATTACTCCTTTATAATAACATTTGATAATATCATAGACATGTACTTTTAGTTATCATCTTTTGATTTCTTTAATTTAACACTAATAATTTGGAAGTTGGATGATCAAAAAATAAGGAGTACTTAAACATGGGCCATAACACTTGACAACATCTACGAAACACCCAAAATATACCATTTATTGTAATTATTAATTAATTAAGAAATAAAATTAATTAATGAAAAATTGAAATATAATGAATATAATATTTTTTAATGAATTAATCATTACAACAAATGAGACATTTTAGATGTTATATAGACGATAGTGTAACTCTCGAATAGTATTTCTCTCAACAAATTGTGAATTTGTTTAGAAGGAGAAAAGTGTGCGAATTTGCATTTTTCCTCTTTTTCTTTTTGGAAGCCTACATTTTTCCTCTTTTTACTTCTGCAAGACCTAAACCCATATTTTATTTTCTTTGACACTTCTTCGTTAGCAAGGGTTTCAATATTTCTTCTATAAGAAAACTCAATTTATAGATGTTGAGGTTCTTCTGTGGTGACCATGTTGGTAAGTGTTTTTAGTTTCCACCTATTTATTTAATTTCTTAAAGTGGGACATTAAAATGTGCATTAGTGTATGCGCAACAACCACAAATAATTTTTTTCAAGGGAGGAATAGATGCATATGAAGGGAAATCCTAGCTGATCAACAACATAAATGCACCACTCTTGTGGATATGGTGCAGATCACAACATTGGGGCCTCACGACATGGATATTGAGTGTGACTGGATGTAGGTGAAGAATGTATTGGATTGAGCTATATTAGCTTATTGTGTGACAAAATCCATCTACACATTACTCATGCCATAAAATATGACTTTCAGGTGATTTTAAAATTGATTGATATATAAACACCATTTAGAGATATTATATTAATAATAATATAAAGGAATAGACGTTTATACCATCAAACAAAATTCTAATTATGGTTTATTGTGAAAAGTTATATTTTGAATACTTTCTTTGCCAAATAGGGCTAATTGCAAACCTAAAATGGAGGATAGTTCACAAGATTGTTCCAAATTAATTAATTAATTATCCTAATTATTCCTATATGGTGCTATTTCTATCAGAATTCAATTGTATAGCTTTTTTAGTCAAACTCATTGACCCATGTTTTAATATGAGTAGTGGTTCACACAAATCTATCTCTCATGAGAGTGAATGGAACACAAGATAAATATATTATATAGTTCACAATAATATTTAATTAGGATATCCTAATTATTTAATATAGTTCACAAGATTGTTTGAAATTAAAATTGTAACCATGTTGGTTTAAAGATTATCCCAATTAATTAAATCTTGTGAACTATATTATTTAATTAATTAAATAATTAATAATTATCATAGGAACTATCAATATTGTTTGGGTGGGTATTAAAAATAAAATATCAAAAACCAAAACATCTATCATAGTCGTGCAAAGAAAATCAACGCGGACATTCTCGCGCCAAGCTGAAAACCCCATTCGTGCCAAGGAAAAAGTGGTTCACATCTGTGTTTCTTCCATTCATGAGAACTTGGAATGATTGAATGTGAAACATGATTACAACTTAGGTACATTCAATCTCAAGTTTTCTCTGGCATTCTTGTGCCAATTAGTTGAAAGCCCCATTCGTGTCAAGGCAAAAGTGGTTCGCGATATTGTTTCTTCAATTCATGAGAAGTTGGTGAAATTGGATTGTCATTGAATGACAATGATGGGGAAATATAGGATTCAATGTCATCTAGTAGTAGATTGGATTCATAAGCACAATCTTCTAGGCTAAGCAAGGTACTACAACTTAGTGCGAGGACTAGACCTTCTATTGGGCAATTTTTCACTAGAATGGGGAAGAGGAAATTGTGAAAGCTTGTAATTTTTTACTTCCCTAGATATGCAATTTATTATGATGATTTTCAAAGATAATCATCATAAGTTCATAATAGTTATCAGTCACCTATTGTTTTTGGCTTTGCATGATGGTGTGGTTTTGTTCTCCATTTTTATTCAAGGATCAAATATAATAGAAAATACTTCACCATGGTTTTTTAGACTCATTTGATACATTTTGTAATTGAATTTTGCAATAAAAAATGTTTTTTTAAAGCAATTTAAGTACCTTTTTAAGTTGTTGAGTTTTGCCTAGTCAGAATTGTTTTTGGCTTGCTTAGCACTTTTTGAGTCTGAGCCTCAAACTATGGTTCCGCTTATATTATGTTGTTTGATAGTTGTTTTGTTTGGTTTTGTATTAATTTGATTGTTTAAGGCCTGGGGCCTTTCAAAACTTTCTCTTTAAGAAAAGAAGCGAAGCTTGTACAAATTCGAAGGAAACTTTTACCTTAAAATGCTAACAATTATAAATACCTGAATGTCTCATTCATGACCAAAGACTAGCCCCATGTGGTTAAAGAATAAGGTATGAATACAATGATTTTAGGCTGATTGTACTAACACCACTACATAAAAGTGTATTTTAAGACATTTGTTTAAGACAAAATTAATTTTTTGTCTTAAATATTAAAGTTATTATTTTAATTATAATAAAAGAAAATAGAAACTATTATTATTGTCCTAAATTAAAAGTTAAGAAAAAATACCATGCATTTTCATTTAGGCGGGAGGAAGATGAAGGTGGAAGGAAGAGGCAAAGGAAGGCGGGAGGAAGACATGAAGTAAATTTTTAGAGGAAAAGCTAGAGATTTCGTACAATCATTTATTTTTAGGTTTGGTTGTGGCTCCAACACAATAAATTTTAGGTTTGTAGCTTCAAAGAAAAATACCCAAATGGGTAATGTTGGTAAATGAGAAGAAATTTGGTCTGAAGATAACTTAGAGTACATGGCTCCATCTACCCTGCAACCAATACTCAACCCAAAAATTATCCAGGAAACTGAAATGTATGTATTATTATCATCTCTTTTATTTTTAGTTTCGTGAAGTCAAATTAGGGATAATTGACACTCAATACATGAAATCATATACTTTGTTATCGATTTGAATTTGACATGATTTTTTTCAGCATTTTCTCTACCCCATTTCGTAGTTACTTGTTGTGCAGCTTACACAACCTGTCCATATTGAATTTTACAACCAAACAATATTTTTATTTGATCCATGCTTTTTGAGAGGGGTGTTTTACCTCAATACGTGGTTTATCCTAGTTGGAAATTATTTTAGGTATCCTCTGGGTTCCTAGATCAAAGTATTCTATTAAATATTTTCCTATTTGATGATATTTATAAGCAAAGAAATCTTGTGTGTGAATATTTTTCATACATTTTGATTGTATTTCCTTGATATCACAAGATTTTCTTGTTGCTAATTTTTTTTTAAATTTCTTCAAGCCATCATATTCTGTGTGTATACATCAAATTCTAATAAGATAATTGCTTGTCTTAATTGGTTGCAGATATCTACTGGTGAAGCCATTGAGATGACAGAGTAGTTGGTTCTTTAGGAAGGGTTACTGGTAAGGATTAGGCTTATTTGTTAATATTTCTTAAAACACTTGAAAAAGATAGGCACATGCTAATTTATTAATCACTCATTTTTGTCTTCTCACAGGTTAGAATTTCATCAGGAGCTGTTGCTCTTGCAACTATCTGGGTAGCACAAAGACCAAAAAATTTAGGGAAACTCATTTTAGTAAGTGTTTTGATCTGTAAAGCCATTAAAATATTGTTAAATTGTAAAAATTTTCCAAACTAAACTTTTAATGACAATGAATCCTATTGTTTCAAAAAAATATTGCCTCATTTGGTTGGATTTGCCTGTTTCTGTAGCTTATTTGGTAGTGTATTTCCACTATATAGATGCTAGCTTGCTATTAATCACATATAACTAAAAAAGTTTGATTAGTATACATGACATAGGGACTTGAGCGTACATAGGAAAATGTCTCATTGTCTCAATTAGGAGAGGATGATTTTCATTGAAAAAGATATTCTCATAATGTTTTTAAATTCTAACTAAGTAATAATGTAGTCCAAAGGAACATTCTCTTCAGAATTATAAATATACTGATTGAACCATTTGCCTAAACTATTTTGAAAGGGTTTCTTCTACAATCAACATCTATTGACAATGTTGGCCTATTAAATTGAAAACTTCATCACCATTTTCTATGCTTCAACTACCACTACTTGTATGTACAACACTTCTACAGTTTGAGGATGGCAATTAACATTGAACAATGCAAGCTAGGGAATTCTCCTTGTGGCAGTTTGCAAGTCACATTTCTTCCTTTAAAATTTGTGTATCCAATAGTTGTAGATAGCAATTTCTATTCAAATTTCAAACAATAGAAAGGTATTTGATTGAGGTACTGGAATGAGGAGAACTGAAGATGTTGTCTCAAATGAGTTAATAACCAACCACTAGAAAACAACCTAATACATAATAAACTCACATGCAAAGCTAAAGCATAGGTGATAGCTGCATGTAGCCTATGAATTTCAAGTGTTCCATGGTAACATGATACCAGTTTGGATACTTTCTTGATAAAGGTGGAGCTCTAGCTAGCTTGACTTTTATGAAGACTAATTTCTCTTCTTTCATTTTGTGTTTGATCTTACAAAAATTAACATAACCCATTTAAAAATTACCAATTCCTTTAGTATTTTCTTATCATATGAATCTAGTTTTCCATGTCCTTAAAGTATATTTTCTCCAAATTTGAATCCACTGATTAGCCTGATCTAATTACATTTTGTCTTCTCCAATACAATTCTTTAAATACAATCATACTAAGAGAAGTTTCAAATGCATTATTGTAGGAAAATTTGGTTGACCAAAAAATTGAAATAACATACATGTTTGGTTGAATGTTCTACCAAATATAGTGTTGGCATGTCTCTAAGTATCTATAGTGTAGTATATAACTCAGATTGAAACCAAGTTCTAGATGGAGATTTGATGCAGAGGTGGGGTAAAATCAACATTTCATGTCATAAATTAACCAAAAGGACCAATGAAACTAACTTGTCAATGAGATCTTTCTCCCAACTCACCTATCCAATAGGTTCCAACCAACCATGATAATAAGTGCACAAAGGGAAACTCAACCCAAATACATGTACTCATCTAATGTTCTTTGTCCTTTGGAACCTTCTAAAACAACTCAACAACTCCCAGTCAGCTATCTGTGTCATGGGGTGACAATGGTTTCTTCACAGTCAAGGATAACTCCTAATAGCCCTCTCAAAGTAGACTTCTTGGCCCATCTTCTTTTGAAAGGATTCTAGCTATCCACATAGGTTTGGTAACATTCAATAAAGTCTTGACAAATACCCTTAAGGGGTTTTCACAGCCTTTGGTGAAGAAATTACAACTTGAATTAAATCATAGTCTGATCTAGACTGTCAACATCCTATCCTTATAGATCACAAAAACTATGGTCTTCAACGCTTTAAGTTCATAAATACCCTAACTTGCAAGAGCTATCAAATCACCCTGAAAATATATTCAGATGGCTCCATGTATGATAGGTTTATTTTTCAACAAAAAAATTCAAAAACTCCCTTTGTCAACTATTAGTCTCAGTCTGCAACATAAAAGTGCAGTCCTAGGGCCTCATGAAAGCATAAGAAACCCAAACCTCCATATAAATGAAAGTTGATTGTCTATTCATATACCTCTCTAGGGCATAGTTTATTTCTAAGCTTGCATAATTGATAAAGGGTGCTCCCCTTAATACCACAACCACATAAGAGAAATAGAGAAACAACAACAACAATATGCAAGAACAGAAAATTGGTTTCTTATTATCTCCACAAATGTGGAATTACAAACTTTCAGAATTACAATATGCAAAGCCACATGGGCATTCCCTTACAATATTCTGTAGGACAAAGCCTCGAATCAATACCCAGATCTACTACCCAGAACTATTCTGAACTGCCTAAGACAATAATACAGCCTTCCTTATATAGGCAATTTTCCACCGCCTGGGAAGGTTCTAGAATTTTTAGCCAATAAGGCCGACTAAACTTAGAATTATTTTATTTTACATTTTATTACATCATAGTCGGCTCAAGATAACCTTTGAAACCCGAACAAAAATTTTGAAGAAAATTATTTTCCGCCATTTCAGATGGCCCAACTTCCGAAGACCATAAGTCATCACCCGTTGACCCGCTCAGCTATTATAACCCCGTTTCAAAAATGCCACAAAGTGCTCTATAGGCTTGACTAGCGCAAGTGCCTATCACCCAAATTTTTGACCTCATTCGGGGCCTCTAAAGCCTTCAAAACCGAGTTCAAAGTTTCTGTACCCTGCTGCCAATACCGAAAATTTTCAATATCTTCCAATATACACTTGATCTGGCAATGAAACTTTACTGGCAGACTTATATGACCAAAATGAACCTCCAAGAAAGAAATTAGATCATTCTGAGCACAGACGAAAATTACCAAAAATAGTAACTTTCCATAAATAGCAGCTCTGCACAGGATAGCCCTTATTGAATTCAAAAACAGAAATATTTTTGGGTGATGCAAGATTGCTCTTACACCCAGGATGCTCCTGCATCAATAATGTGAATGGTTACATGCAATCATTTTTCTTGCACATTGCTCATGATGTGTTGACAAAGCATAATAATTGTCAACTTATCTATTTGTTGAATGCTGACATGTACCATTTATTTATTCAAATACTATATTAGAAGTAAAATTAGTTAATTTGGGAGGTGCACAGTCTCAAGATTAATAATGATATTTCTCTTCAAAGATTTACTAGAGGAATATTCCACATCTTGTTGAATCCACAAATATGTAGCACATTGTGAGAACTAATAGGTTAAAACTAGATACTAACACAGAATTTGAACATCAAAAAACAAGGCATTGAATGGACAATTTGTGCATACATTGGCTTTAAGGAGAAGCCCCTCAACAATGGATTGAACTTGTCAATGGTGATTATTTATCACTAAAGGATTTAAATACAAAGATTCTTACATTTGTACTGTACCTTGCTAATTCTTTTGAAACATTTTGAACAATTGTATATATATTGTGACATTTATGATGATAGTTTTTTCAAACAATTTTTTGTGTCTATTGTTGTGTACTCTGCATGTATGATATGTAGTAGTTCATTTGATTTTTTACCATTACTGTATCTACAAAGGGGGATGATGAGTGGGAGGCAGTATTGTTTTTCTTTGTATTTTTCCTTGTTTCCTTGGTTTTTCAATTCATGGCACATTAGATTTAGTCATTTAGTGTTGTATCTAACTAGACCAAAATTTTGGATCATGAAATCTCCAACTATTGAAATAGGTCAAAAGAAGGAAGAAATCAAACTGGGGGCCTTAATACTCTTGTGAAAAGCCTAATTGCTTCTCAAAGTTTTGAAGATTGAAAACTCTAATTTGGGTAATATGAAAACATACCAAGGGACAATTTAAAGCTTATGTATAATAATTTAGCAAGGTGAGTTTGCCACCTTACTTTATATATTGAGAAAACTTTGTACCTCATGCACAACCACAAATTCCCTATCCTACTGGAATGAACTTGGAAGATACTATTGCATGATATATAGGGATTCAAAGTCAATGTTTGAATCTCGAAGAAGCATTGATGTCATGAAGAAGACATAAAGAACAATCCTAGAAGTTGTTTAATTAAATTGCTCATAGCGAGAGTTTTGACAACCCTACTGCTCCAACAACCCTTCTCTGGAAATATTCAAATAAACAAAATATTTCAGATCTTTGCTGAGACATAAAAGAAAGAAGGAATAAAATTTTATTCATCAGTGTTGATTGACCTTACAAATAGAATTTGCTAGTTCACTGTGGAATTTTTCAAATTAATGTAAATCTATAGAAAATGGAGGAAAATGTGAATTCTATTAATAAAAGTAATTCAATGCTACTATTTTTGGACCTACAATTTTTTTTGTAGCAATCTAAATAAATAACAAATGATTTAAGAAAGCCAACAAAAATAGAATTGTATGTGATAGATCCTTTGACAATCGATATTTGATTGACAATATGATTGAGATGAATTTATATCAGGGCAGTTGCAACTACACTACCTCATAAGTGTTTTGCAAAAATATAAACTCTACTACACTACCTAATAAGTGTTTTGAAGACAATGTGATTGAATTTTAATTTTTTAAAATTCTCCCAAAAAAAATCAACAAATCCATTTTGTGCATATGCCCTGCTCGTCACAGTTCAAGATACAACATTTATTTGAGGCATTATGTCAAACAGTTCATGTGCCTTATCTATGCTTACATTTTGGATTCATCTCTAGAAGGGCAGTTGCAATTACATTTTGACAAAATTCCTCTATGTATTATGCTTTGATGGATGCCCATACCCTTTTCTAAATCTCCTATTTTGGTACAGGAAAGAAGGATGTTGGAAAAGGTTATGGAATTTTCCTTTACACTTGATCATTGCATTTTCCTGAAAGTTTCTAAAGTCTTTTCATCCAATCTATTTTGTGCATATCCTGCAAACCTTTGTAGTCCATGAAAACACATTTATGTGAGCCATTATGTCAAATAATTCAAATACCTTGTATATGCTTCCATAATTTGCATGCATGTCTATTAGGTTTGTTTCAACTATGTATGACAAAATTACTCTGTCCTTTATGCTTTGATGAATAAACATACCCTGTTTCAAAGCTTCCATTTTGGCAAAGATAGAGACAATGATGTCAACATTTTTGGAGTTTGTCTTTCATCCTTCCAATTGCATTTGCTTGAATGTTTCTAAATCCTATTAAATGTAATCATCCATTTTTTGTATATCATGCATGCATCATAGTCTATGACAACACACTTCTTTTAGGCATTCTGTAAAACAATTAATGTGTGTTTTCCATGCTGCCACTTTTCCCTACTTTCAATAAATCTTTGTGCATTAGGAATCTATAGAGGTTACTGTAGATATGGAGTACTATGAATTGCAGAGCACTCCTAAATTTATCTATAGCTTTTATCAATACTATTCCAATTTGGGAATTTCCAAATTCAAGATTAGTGAATTTGCAACATACTGTGCAGGTTGTATGGTTAATTAATTTATTTTTGTCCATATAAATATATAGAATATGTTTGATCATTCTTCAGTGGGTGCGAATGGAATCAAACAACTTGCACACTCGATAAGGACGTACTAGAAAATTTCAAGGAGTTGGAGCTAGTAAAGAGAGAGTTAAACAGATTATGTGTGCCAAGTAAATTTATGACCTATTGTCTTTCTCAGAGAAAAGTTTTAGAAGTGGAAACTATTCTGAGAGTGGGGGGTGAATTAGAATAGCTGGGTTTATAACTTTTTAAACATTTACAATAGGCTCTTGATCAAATTAAACAACTGAACCATATAAACATTCAAGATAGAGAAGGATATAAGAGAAACAACATAACATGAAAAGGAGACAACACACCAGATTTGTGCTGAGTGGGAAAACCCTCCGAAATCAACCTGATTTCGTCATAGGATGAAAAAACCACTCCAAGAATGCCTGTATTGATCACCAAAACTTTACAATGTTTCTGCAGCTACAACTACCAGGGCTCCAACCCTGCTGTTACAAATGCTCTGAAAATAGTCTTCAAGTTACAACTACATAAATGTATGCATTGAAACATACACTTTACATAAAGTGCAGCTTTACAATATTTATTTCAATCACTCAAATACTCCTGTATATGTTCAGATATATGTGTGTGTGTGTTTGCAATATTTCTTGCAAAACCACATACAAATACATCTCATATATAGAGAAGTATTTCATAATAGGCTGTCAAAATTACATTCTGTTTTAGAAAAAAACTAGTTACAGAATGGAAAAACAACTGTCCAACCAAAATTTGGTTTTGAAACAAAAACTAATCACTGCTGGATTCGAAGAATTGAATAATATCATAACAAATAGTCACAACTGTCACTGCTTGACCCAAATAGGGTTATGAGTCAAAACCAAACTATTTATGATGCTCATGAGAGAACCTTTAAAAAATGGTTATCAGTTATGTTGTGCGCATTTAGGGCTAAACAAAATTTACATCATTGCAGTACTAAAATAGTTATGCCGCATTTCTACTAACATCATATTTAATTTAAAGTCCAATCATGAACTTTTCTTCTTTAAAAAAGAAAACCAGGTAGAGCAACATACCTTGGTTTCTTGATAAAAAATAGCAGATATGATGAAAAATGTGTTGCCAATAAACCAAAACCTGTGCACTGAGAAACCAAACAATGCCTTGAGTGAAGCTGTGATCAAATGATTCCAAACTACCATAGAGACGATGCTCGAAGAGTTCTAGAACCAAATGCCAGACATAATGAAATGAAATCAAAATAATAATGAAAATCCTTTTTCACATCTGATGCCCCAAATCAAAACATAATAATATTTGATGTCCATGCTGAGGTGTTCACTTAACCCAACATTAAAGTCATTATTATCCCTGTGTCAAAGTATAATAAAAAAACATATAAGTGGTCCCACATACTCACAACGTAAACTACCGTGTCACACAAAATTCATCAAGGACAATAACTACGAAGTCAACAAACTCCCCCTTTGTCCTTGATGGCAAAATAATACCATCAAGAGATTTTTTAAAAACCAATGTGACACACTCTAAGCTGTACACTAAGTCAAAAAATAATATCAACTAAACTAATGCCACTATAAAAAATAACTGTCATGCCAAAAAAAATCTGCATCATGCCCAATAAGAATCAAAACTAACAATCTGAACCTATACCAAGAACCAGTTACCACAATGCTTTGTTACCAAAAACTATTACCAAAAAATGTTACCATAAGTCCTGAAAATTCCAATACACTAGTACCAAAGATCCACTGGTATTATACTCCCCCTTTTTTTCATCAAGGACAAAACACTACTAAAGGAACCAAGAGGACTGTGTGTAGTAGCAGGGACCTACACGACAAGCTCCCCTTGAAATACTAAATCAAGGCAATAGAGAGAAAGAGAAGACCCCCAATTGAGAATGAAACTTTTCAAAAGCGTCCTTAGACAAAGCCTTAGTGAAAATATTAGCCACTTGGGCCTGAGTAGGAACATAAATCAATTTAAACTCAATTTCAAGAACCTTATCTCAGAGGAAAAGGAGTTTGATAGCAACATGTTTAGTGCGAGAATGTTGAGCATGATTTTTACTTAACTAAATAGCACTAGTGTTATCACACAGAAAGGAAATGGGTTTGGAAACCTGAATACCCAAACTAGAGAGTTGATAGGACATCCATATTAGTTGTGTGCAACAAGAAGTAGCAGCAACATATTCAGATTCACATGTAGATAAAGTAATGTAGTCTTGTTTTTTACTATGCCAAGCAACTAATCTGTCACCAAGGAAAAATGCAGCACCACTAGGGCTTTTCTTATCATCAGTACAACCACCCCAATCTACATCTATATAACCAAATAAAGTGAAATCAGAATCATGCGGATACCAAAGACCAAAATCAAGAGTACCTTGGATATACTTCAATATTCACTTGACAGCAGTGAGATGAGACTGTTTTGGAGCAGATTGGTACCGAGACACCATACAAACAGCCTGCATCAGATCTAGTTGAGAGGCTGTTAAATAAAGCAAGCTACTGTATCATCTTAAAATGGAAGCACTTCCATGTTAAGAGCATTTAGCCCTCTGATTAAGTGGTTTGGGGTCATGTTGAATGCCTTGAA
This sequence comes from Chamaecyparis obtusa, assembly GCA_027943335.1. Taxonomy (NCBI): domain Eukaryota; kingdom Viridiplantae; phylum Streptophyta; class Pinopsida; order Cupressales; family Cupressaceae; genus Chamaecyparis; species Chamaecyparis obtusa. The sequence goes on from BSBK01000920.1 coordinate 69,809, forward strand.
TTGATCTTTTCTTTGATATGGCTTTCTCCCTGCTTTCCACTTCTTTTCTGCACTTGATTCCTTCATTCTAGGTGAAATTAGGGTTAGGATCCTGAGGATTCTCCTTAATTTCCCTCTTCTATGGCTCTATTTTCTAGGTAGGACTTACAAATAGGTCCTCCTAGACTTCATCATGTTCATCATAGGATTTTGTGCCTCACTATGGCACTTTACCCATTTTGGCATCATTTCTAGGTCTCCAGGCACCCTTGGGACCTCCTGTTTCTCACTCTGACTAAGACCCTAAAATCTATGCCCTTAATGTCAAATTTGACCTAAAGGGGTCAATGTCGACCTTGAACCTGACCTAGTTAGGATCGAGCTTGTCTTTGACCTTGGGTTCAAATTTCAAGGTCCCGAGATCTCCGGTTGTCAGGTTTCGAAAAAAAATGTTTTCCCACTTTCGAGTGCACTATTTTGGTATCCAAAATGGTAAACTCTTAAATTATATTTAATTTAGGCCCATTCCTAAAGGTCTGAAGCCTAATTGGAATTTAATTCCCCAAGGTGGCCCCTCTAGAGGATTGTTCCCTAGATCACTATAAAAGGAAGCCTTCCTCTCTCATTTTCTCCATCTCATCTTCAAGCAATTTCATGATCAAGCTCTCAATATTTTCTCAAGGTGATCAAGAAATAATTCCATTCAAGAAATCATCCATTCAAGAATTCAAGTCCTCTTCTCCATCCAAGTTCTCCATTGAAGATCAAGGATTCAAGCATTCAAGCCATTGAAGGGATTTGGTTCAAGCATTCAAGATTCATCATTCAAACCCTAGATCTAGCCATCATGATGGTGTGATCTTCCTTCAAGATCCTTTGTTCATATTCAAGATCCATTCATCCTTCCCTCAAAGTGGATTCCAAGCATACAATCATGGAGGTTTGATTTACATTTATTGATGTTATGTTCAAGCTTTAATATTAACATACTTGATTACATTTCAAATACAATTTTCATATCTATTGAATATCATAGCTTCGTTATTAGATCTACTTCTACTACTTGCTAGCATTCTCCATTTTAATTTCAATATTAAGGTTAATTCCAAACCAGTGTTTGACCAAGGCAAACCCCTCAAACAAACAACAAAAACCCTCTTTTTCTTGCACGTACAGGTGCAAAATTTCAGATCTGAGAGCATATTTGGATACCCTTTTCGGCGAACTTCCGAGATATGTGAACAAAGTTAGAATCGACCTTCAAACAAAAAATGTAGTATTTGACCTTTTAGGAGGGTCAAACTTGACCTCCCTCAAAATTGGAAAAGATTTCTGGGTTTTATAGATCTCATAGTTTCAGTTCAAATACACGAAAATCAATAGTTTCTAAGACTGTTTGACAGGGTTTTCAGCAGGTTCTTTTTTGGAGGTAAGTACCTTTATCTCTTCATTTCAACATTAGTCATCTACATTTACTTTCCATATCAATACAATTCAAATTTAAGTGTAAAATATTGGTTTTGGAGTCTCTTTTATGTGCAAACCATTGTTCTAGGACCCCATCCATATTTTATCCTCTACATTTTGGTGAACCCGACATACTTACTCTCCTTTATTTTGTGGATTTAGATGCCCTATTGTGTTAGATTTATGATTAATCTTTTCTTGCATTAAGATTAGGTTTATTTATGCCCTTGCATTTATATTTCAAAAATCCAAAAAAAATTGCAAAATCTCTTTAAAAATATGAAAACATTTACATTTTCATGCTTTTAGTATTCAACATGTATGATTCTTGTTTTGAGTACTTTGATGAGGCTTTTGTTGTTGAAGAGGATAGATCCCTTAATGAGGTACATGGAAGTGAGGATGAAAATTGTTTGAATGAGATCTCCATTGATCCTATTCCTATTTCATCTTCCTCTACAACCTCTTCAATTGACCTTTACAAAGATGAGTTAGGGATTGATGTTAATTCTTCTCCTAATATATGTCTTTTCTGTGAACCTATTTTACAATACAATTTATCTTCTTTCCCCTTTAGGGATCAAGCTTTAATGACTTATGACACTCCTACAATGTGCTTTATTGATAGGGATGATAATCCTCCTATTTGGGATGAACCTTTGGATTTGGATGTTGATTACTCTCTTCCTCATGAAACCATTGTGAATAATCCTCCTATTTGGGATGAACCTTTGAACTTGGATATTCGTTACTCTTTTCCTCATGAAACCATTGTGGATAATCCTCCTATTTGGGATGAACCTTTTGATTTGGATGTTGATTACTCTCTTCCTCATGAAACCATTGTGGATAATCCTCCTATTTAGGATGAACCTTTGGATTTGGATATTGATTACTCTATTCCTCATGAAGCCATTGTGGATAATTCTACTTTTTGGGATGAACCCTTGAATAAATACATTGATTTATCCCCTCCTTGTGAAGAATTTTTGATACAAAAGGATGACATATTCTCTAGAACACACTCCCCTTATCTGAAAGAAGATGACATTATAAATCCTTCACCTCAATTTAGGATTCCTTCTAGTGATGAGGCATTAGCGGAGAAAGATATGAATTCCCTTAATGGTCTTCCTCTTAGTGGTGATCTTATGGGAAATCAAGATCCTACCTCACAACCTTCTTACCATAATATTACTTATATCTATTCAAATCCTTTTCCAACTATGGCTCCAAGTGTTCCTCTGGTTGTGTCTTCCATTCATATCACTTCCTACACTTTTACTAGTGTTCCTAATTTTCCTAATCCTAATCTAATCTTTCCTAAATCAATTCCTAATTCTCTGTCTGCTATTCCTAGTTCTTCCCACACTTATGTTGAGGTTCAAACTATGGTTCATGATGTAGATGTGCAAAGATTCTTCAAAGTACCTTCTCCTTATTATCCTATCCATAAAGATAAAAGAAAAGAAATTTCTCCTTTGAGATTTCTTCATAATTTTACCCCTCACTCTAATATAACATAGATATTTTCTCCTCTAGACTGGGGGGCAAGAGATATATTTCTTACTATCTTTTAGAATCCATTATGTTCCTACTTTGAGCTTAATTGGTTATTCTTTCATTTATGATAGTTTTTCATCCATTGCTCTTTTCTAGGACATGTGTTTTGCAAAGGTATCCCTTGCCTTTCATCCTTGGGGGGCAAGGTTCTTTCTTCTCTCTCTTTGTCTAGGGAACTAATTTCCTTAGATTAGAGGTCTTTGTTTATATTGCAATATTATTTCATCATATTGACAGATGTTTTGACTATGGATAACCTTCTTACATGAGAAGTTGTTGTCCTAGGTTGTCACTTCTTCTCTATGTTGCAAATTATGTTCTTTATAAACTCTCACCCTTGCTTTGGTATTATATTTGTTTCCCTCATTCCAAAGATTCCTCTTCCTCTTGGTTGCAGGGGGCTTGACGATTGAACCTTTGTTCCCACATTTTGAAAGATGATATTTTATCTAAAGCACTCCTCTTTGGTGGGGGTCTTGTTGATAAGATCTCTTTCATTGAGGATCCTTTTCCATGAGTGACATATTATTTTCATGATTATCTATATTCTTGGATGTAGGGGTCAATATCCCTCTCTAAGGATATGGTGTACATTGTTTTAAATAGGATATCTCCTTGCATTGTGAAGTAGGTATCCTCTTCCATCTTTGTTCCTACACTTGGGGGGCAAGGATGCCATCTCCTTCTATCTTTCCAAAATTCACCTCTTTCCTTGGTTAAGCAGTATTTATCTATTATGTGATATCTAATCATACATGAAAATTTTGGTTTGCATTAAGGATCTATGTCCTTGATCACAACCTATTTTGTTGTTTGACATTGGGTTTTCATGGTTGATATATCTCTCACCCTGGAAACTGAACAGTGTGCTATCCCTCATAAGGGTTACTTTCTTTTCACTTCTTGCATGATATCTCTTTGCATTCATCCCTTCCATGGCCTCATAGGACCTGTGACCTTCTTGGCTTGGACTAGGTGTTGTTTGTGGATATTGTCTTGATGCTGAAGAAGGCTTTATCCTTGTTCTTTTCTTTCCTTAACATGACAAAATAGTATGTTTTTTCCATATTAAGGAGGGGGCATATATAGGGCCTCCCTTGTACTATAGTTTTTTATTTTTACATGCTAAATCTTGAAAAGTAACACACATAAGTTGCTAAATCCTGAAAAGACATGCTTTTATATGCTAAATCTTCTGAAGGTAACACACATAAGTTGCTAAATCTTGAGGAGACACGCATTTTTCAAAATTTTCAATATGCTAAATCCTCTGAAGGTAACACACATAAGTTGCTAAATCCTGATAGGACACGCATTTCCAATTTCAAATATGCTAAATCTTGGAAGGTAACACAGATAAGTTGCTAAATCCTGAAAAGACATGCATTTATATGCTAAATCTTTCAAGGGTAATGCACATAAGTTGCTAAATCCTAAGGAGACACACATTTTATATTCATAGTGATACAAGAAGGTGGATCTATGAGTATTCTAGAAGCCGTTAGAAGATGCATTATAATTGCAAGCATAGTTTATGGGTGAACCTGTTGGGCTCTCCCTCTAGGGTGATTCACGGTAAGGTGGGCATCTTACTGGGCGAGGTAATCACTTTCTCTTTTCTCTCTTTTCGCTTTAGGAAGGGATCATGAAGCTATGTTATTTATAGTGTTGCTCTTGTCTTTCTTATGTAATCATTTATTCTTTTGTGATATCTTTCCAAATATGATATTAGTATGAGAAATATTTCTTAGGAAGGTTTCTTATGCTAATTGATTTGGATTATTTAGTACTAACCCGTGCTCTTTTGGTTTTCTCTTTCCACACCCTCATGGATGTATGTTGAGTTAGAATCCTTAGTCTGGGGGCTTGTGTCCTTAACTAAGTGTTATTGTATCTCATTGTGAATCCACTTGGATCTCCTTTTTCTTCTCCTTTACCAAGATTTTGCATCGAGTCCATACTCTTGCTAAAGTGGGGGCTTAATGTATTGTCTTAAAATGGAAGCACATATATGTTAAGAGAATTTAGCCCTCTGAGTAAGTGGTTTGGGGTCATGTCAAACACCTTGAATTGATCTGGCTTTCTCCCCACTTTCCACTTCTTTTCTGCACTTGATTCCTTCATTCTAGGTGAAATTAGGGTTAGGATCCCAAGGATTCTCCTTAATTCCCCTCTTCTATGGCTCTATTTTCTAGGTAGGACTTACAAATAGGTCCTCCTAGACTTCATCATATTCATCATAGGATTTTGTGCCTCTTTGTGGCACTCTACCCTGTTCTGGCATCATTTCTAGTTCTCCGGGCACCCTCGAGACCTCTTGTTTCTCACTCTGATTGAGACCTTGAAATCTGTGCCCTTACGGTCAAATTCAACCTAAAGGGGTCAAGGTTGACCTAAAGGGGTCAAAGTTGACCTCAAACCTGACCTAGTCAGGATTGAGCTCATCTTTGACCCTGGGTTCAAATTTCAAGGTCCCGGGTGCACTATTTTGGTATCCGAAATAGTAAAATCTTAAATTATATTTAATTTAGGCCCATTCCTAAAGGGTTGAGGCCTAATTGGAATTTAATTCCCCAAGGTGGCCCCTCTAGAGGATTGTGCCCTAGATCACTATAAAAGGAAGCCTTCCTCTCTCATTTTCTCCATCTCATCTTCAAGCAATTTCATGATCAAGCTCTCAAGATTTTCTCAAGGTGATCAAGCAAGAATTCCATTCAAGAAAGCATCCATTCAAGCATTCAAGTCCTCTTCTCCATCCAAGTTCTCCATTGAAGATCAAGGATTCAAGCATTCAAGTCATTGAAGGGATTTGGTTCAAGCATTCAAGATTCATCATTCAAACCCTAGATCTAGCCATCATGATGGTGTGATCTTCTTTCAAGATCCTTTTTTCATCTTCAAGATCCATTCATCCTTCCCTCAAAGTGGATTCCAAGCATACAATCATGGAGGTTTAATTTACATTTATTGATGTTATGTTCAAGCTTTCATATTAACATACTTGATTACATTTCAAATACAATTTGCATATCTATTGAATATCATAGCTTCGTTGTTAGATCTACTTCTACTACTTGCTAGCATTCTCCATTTTAATTTCAATATTAAGGTCAATTCCAAACTGGGGTTTGTCCAAGGCAAACCCCTCAAACAAACAACAAAAACCCTCTTTTCTTGTAGGTACAGGTGCAGAATTTCAGATTTGAGAGCATATTTGGATACCCTTTTTGGTGAACTTTCAGGATCTGTGAACAAAGTTAGAATTGACCTTCAAAAAAAAAATGTAGTATTTGACCTTTTATGAGGGTCAAACTCAACCTCCCTCAAAATTGGAAAAGATTTCTTGGATTTGTAGATCTCGCAGTTTCGGTTCAAGTTGTGGAAATCAATAGTTTCTGAGACTGTTTGACAGGGTTTTCAATAGGTTCTTTTTCAGAGGTAAGTACCTTTATCTCTTCATTTCAACATTAGTCATCTACATTTACTTTCCATATCAATACAATTCAAATGTAAGTGTAAAATATTGGTTTTGGGGTCTCTTTTATGTGCAAACCATTGTTCTAGGACCACATCCATATTTTATCCTCTACAGCTACCAACCATAGATTTGTATTCAATTTGAAAAACATCAGGAGAATCATCATTTTTCATCAACTTACAGCTGGTTTCCATGGGTGTACCAACTGGCTTACAATCAGCCATATTAAACCTTTTTAACATTTCTTTTGCATATTTGGTGTGTGAGATGAACAAGCCATGTGGAAGTTGAGATATTTGTAAACCCAAAAAGAATTTGGGTTCAGCTAAAAGAGACATTTCAAATTTAGATTCCATTATATTTGAAAACTGTTTGGACAAATCATTATTAGTGGACCCAAAAATAATATCATCAACAAAGATTTCAACTGCTAAAATTTCACCATTTACAACTTTAGTATAGAGAGTGTATTCTACACTACCACGAACAAAACCATTGCTAAGAAGATGTTCATCCAGCCTGGAATACCAAGCTCTAGGAGCCTATTTTAATCCATATAACGCCTTTTTTAACCGATACACATAACCAGGTGTTTTTGAGGATACAAAACCTTCCGGTTGTTCCATATAAACTTCCTCTTCAAGGTATCCATTTAAAATAGCTATTTTAACATCCATCTGATAGACAATAAATTTCTTGAAATTGGCATAAGCTAGAAAAATTCTAATGGATTCCATTCTAGCTACAGGGGCAAATGTTTCTCCAAAATCAATCCCTTCTTGTTGAGCATATCCTTTACACACAAATCTGGCTTTATTCTGAACAACTTTTCTATTTTCATCAAGTTTATTACGGAAAATCCATTTTCCACCTATGACATTTTTGTCATCAGGTCTTGGCACTAGTTCCCATGTTTTGTTTTTCTCAATCTGATTTATCTCATCTTGCATAGCATGTGACCAACTAGAGTCTTTAAGAGCTTCAGATACTATTGTGGGTTCAAAATCTGATAATAAACAAAAATGTTCTGCAATATCAACATGTTCATCAAATTTTTCTTTTCTTCTAGTTAAGACACCAACATCAATATTTCCTATGACTAAGGATTCAGGATGTCTTTTTTCAATGATTCTAGAAGGTGTTTTTTGATTAACTTTAGGACTTGATAGATTCTCTTTCTCATTAAATTCTGGCATTTTTAATACCTGATTCAAAACTTAAGACATTTTCTTCTTCATCATTCTTTTCATGATCTTTGTATGACATATCACTTTCATCAAACACAACATTTATGGCTTCCACAATATTTTTTAGTCTTTTATTATAGCATTTGAAATCCTTACTATGTGTGGAGTAACCTAAGAAGATACCTTCATTAGATTTAGAGCCAAAACTTTCTAATATATTATCATCTTTCCTAATGAAACATTTGCAACCAAAAAATCTGAAATGCTTAACATTTGCAGTTTTTCCATACCACAATTCATAAGGAGTATATGTTGTTCTTATTCTTATCTAAGCCCTATTAAGAATATGAGTAGCTATATGAACAACCTCTTTCCAAAACCTGTTATGCAACTTAGCCTCATTCAGCATTGTCCTAGCCATTTCTTTTACTATTCTATTTTTTCTCTCCACAACACCATTTTGTTGTGGTGTATGAACAATTGAGTATTGTATTTTTATTTCGTGTTTTTCACAATACTCAATAAATTTTTGAGAAGTGAATTCCCCTCCTCGATTTGATCTCAAACATTTTAGCTTTAAATTGGTTTCTTTTTCTACCATTTTTCTAAACCTGTTGAAACGTTCGAAAGCCTCTGATTTATGTTTTAAAAAAGTAACCCAAACCATTCTAGAATAATCATCCACAAATAACATAAAGCATTTTTCACCATTAATAGACTGGGTTTTGGCTGGTCCACATAAATCAGTATGGACAAGTTCCAAAGGTCTTGTAGAAAGATACTCTTTTGATTTAAAAGAAGACTTGGTTTGTTTTCCTTTAATACACTCTTCATAGATATTTGCAAGTTTACTGATTAGAGGCAAACCTCTAACCTTTTTATTCTTTCTTATTCTAACAAGATTATCAAAATTTATATGTCCTAACCTTTTATGCCACAACCAATTTTCTTCAATTTGAGTCATGAAACATGTGTTGATTAAAGATGTTTCCTGAATAGTTGAATCAATTAAATTGTAAACATTCCCACATGTTCTCAAACCACTTGCTATAACATTTCCTCTATTGTTTTTGATAGAACAACCTTGAGTATTGAATAAAATAGAATAACCACTGTCATAGATTTGACTGACACTCAAGAGATTATGCTTTAAGCCTTCAACATAGTACACATCATGTATAGGAGTTTCTTTGTTTAAACAAATTGAACCACAACCAGTGATGTAAGCACCAGAATTATCTCCATACCTAACAAAACCTCCATCAAAGTTTTCAAGAGTAATAAATTTACTCTTACTTCTAGTCATATGATGGGAACATCCACTATCCAGAACCCATGTAGTAGATTTGTGAGCAAACAAAGCAGTTTCTACTATAAGAGATTTTTTCGTATGAACATGTTTAGGTTTCCATACTTGTTTAGGCTTCAAGTTCATCCTACATTGATTAGCAAAGTGACCATAGAAGAAACATTTAAAACATTTGATTGCCTTTTTAGAACCACACAAGGATCTAGAAGCAAATTGTCTACACCTGCTAGCCTTATGACCAAATAAATTACAATTATAACAATAACCTTTGAAGGTAAGAGAAAAAAATTGTTTCGAAGATTCACTTTGTTCAAAAATTGTACTTTGAACTCAATTGATCTATGAGCTTTTGCAGTGAAAACATTTTTTTCTCTTTTTCTTCTATCACAGATTTTTGTTTTCCAATGAGTTGATTTACATTATTTAATTCAGCTTGTAAGTCTAGACCACTTTTCTCATATGTAGAAATTAATCTTTTTAATTTCTTGATTTCTTGAAGAGAGCAAAGTAATTCTTCTTCAAGATTTATATCTTCTTATGAATCAGATGAAGATTCTATTTGAACCTCTTCAGGTTTCTTTATTATCTCAGCCATGAATGAAATTTCTCCTTCCTCTCCTGAATTAGAATCATCATCAAAGTTTTCTTTTACCAAGAGAATTTTTTTAAAAAAATTCTTGAAACGTTTGTTTTGATTCCACAGTTTCTTGTTGAAATATTTTTCAAAATTTTCAAAATCATCATTCTGATTATCATTAGGACATTTTGCAGCAAAGTGACCTAGCTGTCCACAATTAAAACATTTTGGTTTACCATGATATTTCTTATTTAACTTTCTAACAAGCAGTGCTTCAAGAGCATCTGTTATATCAGAATCACTTTCATCTTGTTTTTCCACCTTGAAGGCTGTTTCTTTTGAAGATGAACAAACATTATTATTGATTCTCATTTCATAAGCAATTAGAGTTCCTTGAATCTGATGCAAAGTCATTTTTGAAAAACTTTTCTTTTCTTCTAGAGCATAAATTTTTGTATCAAATTTTGGCAGAATAGATCTAATAACTTTTGAGACAACATAATGTTCCTCAATATTTTCACCTAGACCTCTTCTAGCATTTATAATTTCATCAACTCTTAAAAAATAGGCTGCAATACTTTCATCTTCATGCATTTTTAGATCATCAAATTATGTCGTTAAAGTTATCAGTTTAAACTCTTTTACTTTTTCATCTCCTTGATAAATGGTTTCTAACTTAACTCAAATATCATTTGCTGATTGATAGTACATGACTTTGACAAAAACATCTTTTGTCAGACCACACATGATAGCAAACTTGGCTCTTTTATCAAGTTCACATTTGTTTTTAACATCAGCATCAGTCGGTATGGTTGTAGGAATAGTATACTTTGACATGACAACTTCCCACATACGAACATCCAAAGAATTAATAAAAGCTTCCATCATAACTTTCCAAAATGCATAGTCTGTACCATTAAACAATGGAGCTTGAGTGAGAGAAGAACCTTTAGCCTGTGCCATGATAACTTCCACAAAGACCCAGAAAAATTCCTACAACAGGCTCTTGATCAAATTAAACAACTGAACCATATAAACATTCAAGATAGAGAAGGATATAAGAGAAACAACATAACATGAAAAGGAGACAACACACCAGATTTGTGCCGAGTGGGAAAACCCTCTGAAATCAACCTGATTTCATCATAGGATGAAAAAACCACTCCAAGAATGCCTTTACTTATCACCAAAACTTTACAGTGTTTCTACAGCTACAACTGCCAGGGCTCCAACCTTGCTATTACAAATGCTCTGAAAATAGTCTTCAAGTTACAACTACATAAATGTATGCATTGAAACATACACTTTACATAAAGTGCAACTTTACAATATTTCTTTCAATCACTCAAATACTCATGTATATGTTTAGATATGTGTGTGTGTGTGTGTGTCTGCAATATTTCTTGTAGAACCACATACAAATACATCTCATATATAGAGAAGTATTTCATAATAGGCTATCAAAATTACATTTTGTTTTAGAAAAAACTAGTTATAGAACGAAAAAATAACTGTCCAACCAAAATTTGGTTTTGAAACAAAAACTAATCACTGCCAGATTCAAAGAATTGAATAATATCATAACAAATAGTCACAACTGTCACTGCCTGACCCAAATAAGGTTATGATTCAAAACTAAACTGTTTATGATGCTCGTGAGAGAACCTTTAAAAAATGGTTATCAGTTATGTCGTGCCCATTGAGGGCTAAACAAAATTTACATCACTGTAGTACTAAAATAGTTATGCCATATTTCTACTAACATCATATTTAATTTAAAGTCCAACCATGAACTTTTCTTCTTTCAAAAAGAAAATCAGGTAGAGCAACATACCTCGGTTGCTTGATCAAAAACAATAGATATGATGAAAAATGTCTTACCAATAAACCAAAACCTGTGCATTGAGAAACCAAACAATGCCTTGAGTGAAGCTGTGATCAAATGATTCCAAATTGCCATGGAGACGACACTCGAAGAGTTCCAGAACCAAATGCCAGGCATAATGAAATGAAATCAAAATAATAATGAAAAGCCTTTTTCACATCTGATGCCCCAAATCAGAACATAATAATATTTGATGTCCATGTTGAGGTGTCCACTTAACCCAACATTAAAGTCATTATTATCCCCATGTCAAAGCATAATAAAAAAACATATAAGTGGTCCCACATACTCACAGTGTAAACCACTGTGTCACACAAAAGTCATCAAGGACAACAACTATGAAGTCAACAAAAAGAAACTTGAATAACTAGTGCCATTAATCTGCATGTTGTGCTAGCCAAGACAAGGTAAGAATTTCTTGTATACTAAGTCCAAAAAAATAAGATGTTATATTTAAGAATAAAAAATATAGCAAGAAGGCAGGTGCCCAAGCTTTTGTAGATTACCTAGTTAGAAGGCTTTCATTAGATGAGAGCAATGATCCACCTCATTTATCATAAATAAAACATTATTTTCTAAGAAAGCATGGACTGATATTCTATAGGATTGATTTATACGGGCTCTACATATCGATGGTCTGTAATTTCTTATAAAACCACATTTCCCTACTTGAGGAAGTTGAGTCAGAAATAGCCACCATTACCCTCTATTAGAAATTTTTGGCATATATATTTTGATTTCACCCTTAATGCATTTTGATTCACTCATTCTTTTGTTTGTTTGTGTTGATTTGATGAATCCCCTGAAGTTTCATGCAATCAAAGGAATCTGGCTGGTACAAAACAAGTGCTCAATATCTATATCTTCACAATAGTTGGATGAAATACCAAATTTAAGAGTCCTTGCATTAGGAGACTAGACAATAGCGGAAGGTGACTGCGAAAATAAATTTACCGATCTCATATATTTCAAGTAGGAGACATCAACCGCTTATAAAATGTAAGGTTCTTGGACAACAACTCTAAGCAGAACATGGGGATCAGCACGCTATAGGTCTGTATTTATTTTTTTCCTTCTTTAAATGCTAGGGATTTTTTTACTTCAAGAAAACCATACCCTGTAGTTGTGATTAGCCAAAAATTAAATGGAGAGTATGCTAAGTGGACCTGACTTCGCCTATCTTTCTAAAACTAAATGGATAAAATTCTTATTCTAGTAATAGGTGATGAGCCTATAATTTATCATGTTTATATAATTTTTTATAACACTTTACATCATGTTTATAATACCTTTCCAAGTCATTTTCATACATTACCTTGATTCATGAAGCATTTACTATGATTACTGATTTATTGATTAGCATTTGTATGTGCAGCTAGTTAATGCTAAATTATGATAATTTATTATGATAAATGGTTATTATTAAATAATAAATGTTTTGAGATGATTAACATGTTGTTTGTGAGATATTTGAGTCGTTCATGCAGCTGGAAAGAAGGAGAAGCAAGTTGACACTTATCAATATTCAACAGTTGCAGGAAATGCAGAAAAAGTCAAAAAGTAGTTTTAGTAAAATGGGCATATCTCACTCAATTCTTAATGATTTGGAAAGCTGAAATAGAGTATAAAAATGTGTTAAAAGGGTTTGATCCAATTTGCAATAGTTGATGAGCAGCACTTATTTGACGTTGACTGAGTAAAAATAGTAGAGTTTGAAGGTAGCCAAAACCCAGTCTTACTAAAATGATCATATCTTTTACATTTCTTAATGAAATCCAGATTTTTAAAATGATATGGAAAGATAAGGAGGAGGAGCATAATCTGGTAAAATCATTTGAGATAAATCACAATAATAAGTGAGCACCATCCATTTGAATTTGGCTGCAGGAAAAGCGGAACAACAAATCATCAAACTTAGTCAAACTTCTTCTATTTATTGTAATTTCAGTTATGACTTCAAAGGAGGTTGGATATGATTTGTATTGTATTTATGAAAAAAAAAAAAAATCCAAAAAATCAGCTTTGTCATAAAAGATTCCAATCAAACTCTTTTTCCAATCATTCAAGAAGACAAGTTGTAATAGGACTCTTCTTCTTAGTCATAGTTTTGGAATAAGTCTCTTCCTTGTTTAAAGGAATGATGAGACATATGTTAGATGGTTGTTAGGGAGTCAATAAGCTTATATATTCAAAATTGTAATCAAGCAAAAGAAGGGAGCAAGTAGTATTTGTTCATTAGCTTTTATGTATTACACAGTTTCCTGCAACCATTACTATGCAGTTCCTGTAGCCAACTCTTTGTAGTTAGATTTATTTCCAGCATTGTTATACTCTTAATTTTTGTAATGATAGAGTAACTTAAAGAATCTCATAGTGCATATACTTTGCAGACCTGTTTCAAGTATACGTCCTTGGGTTGATAATTTAAATGTGCCTTCATAATGATGAGATAACTACTTAGTGTGGATGTCCAATCCTTAAGTTATGGTTGTAAAGCCTTGTTATTAAACCATTATAGGAGCCCAACAATAGGATCATTCATAGTCATAGAAATAGGATTAATCATAGGCATAGAAATAGGATCAATCTGAGACAAATATCAACTTTCTTCACCATGAGAATGTAAGTCCATTAAATCACCTTAGAGTCCCACCTCTTGTATCATAATCCACTTATAGGCCAATCCCTCTAGGATTAGAACATCTACACTTCAGTCAAGGACCATATTGTATTATGGCTTCCTCTGAATACAATACTAGTATAAAGACCACCCATTCCTACTCTACTTTAGTAAAGTAGTAGTATTGTTCACTATCCATAACAATGATACAAACATATTGTATACTATCCTTAACATTCCTACAACACAAGACATTAGCTTTAAATATTTCAAATTCCATATTCCCTGATCACATCCACATGTTAGCATTAGTCCTTCACAAAGTATCACCACTAATCATGATTAACTACTTATGAGATCTTTGAATTATTCCCACTAGTATTTATCTGGTGATCTAATCCCAGACATTAAGGTTGATCACAGTACATATTACTATCTTTCTGATTCAATCGGGGATACTCAAACATTAAGTCCTTCTTTACTATTTAACTCCACAAATGGTTAAGTGTTCAATCACACTAAAAAGACATTGTTTCTAATATTCACAATTGTTTACATTTTGGTATTATTTAAGCAGCCGAAATGGCTCTAATATGTATTTAGTTTTCCTACATCTGTTGTAGAATATCTATATAACTATCTAGATTGCTGGAGTTATTCATCAAGCCAACCCAAAAGATACTATTATTTCAAATGCTTCATTTTTAATTTTATTTTGCAACTTGAGGACCTGTAATCTTAGACTAGGATGATTAAGTGATTGGCAATGGATTGAACCACATAAATATCTTTTTAGTTGATGAGATTAAAAGGTTGTAAGAATCTGAAAATGTGATAAACCTAATCAATATTCAATATATTCATTCTCCTATGGGTAATCTAAACATGATGGTCAACTTTTCACTATTGACCTAGTGTAAGAACTAGAAGCTTCTTAATTGATTCCTTTTGTGGTAATTCCTTGTTGAAAGTTGTAGATTATTTTCTAATTTTGTCTTAACTTGACAACTCATGGCTATCAATAAACTCTACTATTATGTATTTTTTTCTACCTTTTCATCTTACAATGTCAACTCATAAGTGTCACATTAGATCAACATTTAGATAAATTTTGTGATGGAGATGGAAAAGTTGTTTCTTATCTCTAAGGCTCATGAATGCTCTTCTATAGACCAAAATTTGACAATGATAATATTATTGGGAGTCAATGAGACTCTGTCTAGGGAGATATATTTGAAGCCTAGGTAGTTCTCGACATGGAATAGCTAGCTTGTAGTGGTTTTATAATATTAGGGAGTCCATAAGCCTTGAGTTTGACATTTTGGTTTGCCTATCTTTTTCCCAATCAATTTCTTCTTGGACAACCATTTCCACAACATGTGGAAATTTTTTATTCTTGACTGCTTGAACCCATGGATCTTGTTCATCTAATTGTCTTGTGATAGACTCTTGATGGGCTGCTATTTCTTTTCTAAGTTGTTCATGTTGGATGACCAACAATTATTATTTTTTTGAACTATAGAAACGGTGTCTTGAAGTTGCTAAAGATACAGAGTGTTGGCATAGGATGTGTGAGATGACTTAATGACATATATATGTGTCTGTAAACTGATACAACCCTCCCAATGCATAAGATGAGGTTCAGTTCATTGGAGGAGACAACACTAGATATTTTCTCTTTATACAAATTCAATATTGGATCTGCTCTTCTAAGCATATTGCCTCTTAGAAAATTAGTGGCATATATTATCCAGATTGTTAATCAGACACAACCATCTTATTGCACATTCTTCAAGACTAGATCAGACACAACAATAACATCACTATAAGAGATAATTAAAGACATTGCAGGCACATCAAGTATTAATCAAATATAGCACTTATTATTGTAGTTGCAAGATTATAAATACATATCAGAAACATCAACATATCACTGTTAAAGTGATATCAATATATTGCATATTTCAAATTGATAAATCAGATAAAACAAGAAAATTGCTAAAAGTAATTCTATCAATTGCCCAAGCATGTCAACTATTCAACATTGCATCTATACTTATCAGTATAGGTGATAAAGTGAATACATTCATGGCATATTTAATAAATATATATATCAGACATTGTTGTACATTCCACATCAATTTTGCATAGATTAATATATTTATAGCATAAATAGCAATTGATATTTGGTGAAACAACTTTACTTGGTTTTCACTGCAACTGTTTGACAAAGTAAGAAGTATGAATTAGGTAATTTTCTTGGCTTTCCAAGTTGGCCTAAAAGGGGACATTATATTTGGCAATATTGTTAGATCACTGGAACACAAAAGTCATCCCAATGATACTAGTGATCTAAGTGTGGTATCAAGGCACTTTGGCTATCTGTATGTAGAAAATTATCCTTCTGTGGATGTCCCAATTCTTCCATGAATAATTGAAGCCATATCATCTCCTTGGCTGCCTCTGTAGTAGCAACATACTCTGCCTCTATAGTGGATAAAGCAACCACCTTTTGTAGTTGAGAAATCCAACTCACTATTGTCCCACCTACAATAAATACATAGCCTATAGTACTCCACCTGCTATCTATATCTCTTGCCAAATCTAAGTCAACATAGCCTTGTATAGTAGTAGAAGATCCCCCAAAGTGTAAACACTTACTGGAAGTACCTCTCAAATATTTGGGAATCCATTTGACTGCATTCCAATGCTCAATACTAGGGTGACTCATATATCGGCTAAAGACTCCCACTACATGTGCAATATCTAGCCTAGTACATACCATAACATACATTAAGCTCCCTACAACTGAAGCATAAGGTACCTTGGACATTTTAGCCTCTTCTTCTGATGTCTTAGGACACATCTCCTTAGTCAATTTCAAATGACCAGGAAAAGGTGTGCTAACAACTTTGGTGTTCTCCATAGAGAAATGTTGCAACACCTTCTCAATATAATTAGCTTGAGATAGAGACAACTTCCTCTTTTTCCTATCTCTACAAATTTTCATACCAAGGATTTGTTTTTCTACCCCCAAATCCTTCATAGCAAAAGAATGTGCTAACTATTGTTTCAACCCCTTAATGTGATCCATGTTAGACCTAGCTACAAGTATATCATCAACATATAAACATAAAATAATGTAGCTGTCATCATCCAACCTCTTAAAATAAACACAATGGTCAGAATGACACCGACTGTATCCATGCTCATTCATAAAAGTGTCAAATTTAATATACCATTGCCGAGGTGCTTGCTTCAAGCCATATAAACTCTTTTGCAATCTGCACACCAAATTTTCCTTACCCTTGACCTCAAATCCTTGTGGTTGTACCATATATATTTCTTCATCCAAATCACCATGAAGAAAAGTTGTTTTAACATCAAGCTACTCTAAATGTAAATCTTTAGTAGCCACAATACTTAAAATAGTATGGATAGAAGTCATTTTAACAACTGGAGAAAATATCTCATCAAAATCAATACCCTTTTTCTATGCAAATCCTTTTACAACTAACTTGGCTTTAAATCTTTTCTTACCTCCATCCTCTTCATTTATCTTGTAAACATATTTATTTTGTAAAGCCCTTTTACCTGTAGGTAACTTACATAAATCCCATGTTTGATTTTGCAGCAAAGAGTCCATTTCATCTGTCATTGTAGACTCCCATAGAAGCTTTGTATCCACCTACACAACTTCATTATAACATTCAGGTTCACCAACATCTGTTAATAAAATAGATTACAAAGAGGGAGAGAATCTGTCTGGAGGTCTACTTAGCCTTGTTGACCATCTAACATTCACTGGGGTGTGTGGTATTTGTTGTTGTTGTTGTTGCAGAGCATACATAACTACTGGAACATCATCTTTTGGAGTATCATCCAGTACTACATAATCATTTTCTTTCTTCTCATGCTGCTGCAACAGATCTTTGTACAACACCTTCTCATTGAATATGACATCCCTACTTCTTACAATTTTATGATTTTCAAAATCCCAAAGCCTATAATCAAATTCATCAATGCCATATCCAACAAATACACATTTCTTTGACTTAGCTTCCAGCTTGGTTCTATTTCAGAATCTATATGTGCAAAAGCTTCACAACCGAAGGTTTTGAGAAAAGAATAACTCACCTTCTTACCACTCCATGCTTCCTCTAGAATACCACAGTCCAAAGGAGTAGAGGGGCCTCTATTAATTAAATAAAAAATAGTGTTCACAACCTCTACCCACATGTTTTTGGGCAGCCTAGCATGCAACCTCATACTCCTTGCATGCTCCATTATTGTCCTGTTCATGCGTTCAACCACTCCATTTTCTTGTGGATTCCTTGGTACAGTTTTCTGCCTACGAATACCATTAGAGGAACAATAATCTTCAAATTCTTATTGCAATACTCACCACCATTATCAGATCTGAGACATTTTAACCTTTTACCAGTCTCATTCTCAACCAAGCATTTCCATTTCTTAAAAGTTTGAAATACATCAGATTTTTGTCTAAGGAAATAAATCCATACTTTTCTTGTTGCATCATCTATAAATGTGACATAATATAGAGAGCCACCAAGGGAAGATACCTGAGTTGGTCCCCATACATCTATATGCACAAGCTCTAATCTCTCATTTTTCTTTTCCTTCCCACTCTTTACAAAACTAACTCTCTTTTGTTTTCCATAAACACAACTTTCACAGAAATCCATATTGACACATTTCAGACTAGGTAAAACTTTCTTTGAATGAATTAATTTCATACCTTTTTCACTCATGTGTTAGAACCTACAACAATAGTTTGATGTTCTTCCTGCTCAATTGCAGCCACTGTTCCTGAACATTCATTATCTTCTGAAATAATTAAAGTAGAAGGAACAGTATGACCTGTACAAAGATATAAGGTGCCTACTTTCACAACTTTTTCTACTACTAAGGAACCTTTTGAAACCTTCCAATTTCTATCATTAAAAGTAACTGTGCAACCCTCATCACCCAGGTTCCCTGTTGAAATTAAATTCCTACTTAGCCTTGGAATATGTCTTACCTCTTGTAGTAGCCAATGATTCCCATTCTGTAGCTTAATCTTAATTTTTCCCTTTCCAACTATCTGACAGGGTTCATTATCGCCCAAATAAACTTATCCAAAATCCCCTTGGACATAATAAAGAAAGTATCCTCTATGGGGTGTAGCATGAAATGAAGCCCCAGAATCTAAAACCCATGAATCATCAATACTTTCTAAAGAAAGAAGCAACACATCCTCTTTGGGTTTATTAATTACCACATTTTTCTCCTTGTTACCTTCTTGTTTGTCTCCTTTATTCTTCTAAGATCAACAATCTTTCTTCTTATGACCTAGTTTTCCACAGTACCAACAATCATTTGGCCCTTTGGATTTAGACCTCTTTCCCTTTGATTTTCCTCTTGATTTCCTATGATTTCCAGAGTTGTTTCCTCTCTCATTGGTTCTACCTCTTCTTTGTGCATTTAAGACACTACCTGATGTGGATCCACCTGAGCTTTTCCTATGAATTTCCTCACTCAGAATAACACTAATAACATCATCAAATTTTAGGGTGTTAGAACTAGGAACCGAGTTACTAATAGCCATTACCAAGCCATTCCAGCTTTTAGGCAAAGAACACAAAATAAAGAGAGCCCTGACTTCTTCATAAAAAATAACATTGATAGAAGTTAATTGACTGGTAAATGTATTAAACTCATTTAAATGATTAGCAACTGACCCACCTTCCACCATTTTCATATTAAACAAACGCTTCATGAGAAATACCTTATTTGAAGCGGATGGCTTTTCATACAACATCGCTAGGGTTTTCATCAAATATTCATTCATCATTGCTTGTGTAATATTGAATGCCACCAATTGTGCCAAGAATAATCAAATACTACCAAGAGCCTTTCTATCAAGAATTGTCTAGTCCTCATTAGAAATGCTTGCTGGTTTGTTGGCTTTTACTTCCAACGACTGTTATAGATCCTTCTGATAGAGATAGTCCTCCATTTTCATTTTCCATAATTGAAAGTTCTACCCATTAAACTTGTCAACCTTCACCCTACCCTTGTCTGCCATTTCTCCCACTCAACCGTGAGACTCCCACTAAACCATGAGATCTTCCTGCAGAGGATAATTGAAAAAATAACCTCGCTCTGATACCACTTGTTAGGATTAACAAGGTAGAAATAACTATTAATTACATGCAAATATAACCAATATCAGAAGATAATAAACCACACAAAAGAGAACACAAGACATAAAGATTTAATGTGGTTCACCCAATCCTTGGGCTACGTCCACCAACAGCGAGTCCAATATTTTATTATCCAGTGATTACAACTTGATTACAATCTGTAATTCCCTTACAGCTCAATTCCACTGTGAGTACTAAAATGATACATCATGAAATCCCCAACCCTAAGCCATATTATACAATATTTTTCCACTTTAGGGTTAGAATGAGTTACAATCATGTCGACCCAAAAATAGCTAAAAATATCCCCGGTGAGGGTAGGAGGAAAAGTGTATAGTACTTTCCTGATCAGTCACCACAAGCTAACAGATCTTAATAAGCTTAAATAAATTGGGTTCTTCATCATTTATACATTGAAACTTTACCACTCAATCACATGCATTGAAAAAATATCTAGCATTGTTGACAATCAGATTGAACACCAGTATGTCTTCATTTAGTAGAGATTTAAGTCTACAAATATAATTAATATTGTTTATTTTTTTCTCTATAAGATATAAGGTTTAAAGGCACAACAAATATCTAGCACTATTGACAACCAGATTGCACCCAGTCTGTCTTTATTTAGTAGATATTTAAGTTTGCAAATATAATTATTACTGTTTATTTGTTTGTTCTATCAGATACAAGGTTTAAAGGCACAAAACATTAAGCAAGAGTGTATAGTGTGAACTGAAACATTGGTACCAAAATAGTAAAAACTAACACAGTTGTACCCAGCAGCACTTTGAAGCATTGTGCCCAATATTTCACACATTTTGCATGCTTATCTACTTGGTCATTTATACTTGCAACTTTCAATCGATATTAACTTGTAACATGTTATCAACAGAAATGTATGAGAGCTTTGGAATAGGGTATGAACATCCATCACAACATAAATAATAGAAGAAACTTGTCGTATGTTGTAGCTACAATTCCCCTTGTATACATGTATGTAAAAATTGTAGGCATTGACTAGGCACATGAACGGTTTGACAAAATTCTTGCAAGATATGTGAATTTTGGAAGCATTGAAAAGGCACCATAACTATTTGACAGAATCCCTCAAATAGGATTATTCTCATGGAATCAACTAGAATCCCTCAAAGAGGATTATGTTATGTAATCTAGAATCCTTCAAAGAGGATTATTCTCATCTTTGTGCCCTAGGTTAAAGTTGTGGTGAATGCTTCCCCAAATACTATGTTGGTGGTTTTACTAGTACTTTTGTAAATCTCAAGCCTATTATTTCTAAAATTTTGCATGTGGCCGCTTTTCACAAACTATTGACATTGGTGTCAAAAACTTCTAAAGTGTATAGAGATTATTCGCATTAGGTGTTTTAAATGGAAGAAACTATTGGAAGTGTGAACTAAAAAAAAATGTAAAGGGAGAATATGTCAAACACAAAACATTAACACAAAAAATTCTCTTAGAGTATCCAATGTGAAGAGTAAGGTAATTTTAGATTATTTTTCCAGTCTCTTTGCAACTTTACAAACTCACTATTTTCCAAAGGGCCTTCAAAGACACTTTAAGCACGTGTACAAAAACCTATACTTGCAACTAATATATGGCATTCTAAAACTGCACACTCTTAGCTAATCACCACACCATGGGGCACTCAACTATGAAATTCTTAATCTATGCTTGAAAGAAAGAAGAAAGTGTGAAAGGAAGGAATAAAATGTTGTTTATGTATTTATATAGTTTGGGTGAGAAGAGACTCAAATAAGAAATGAAAAAATCACTAATGGAAAACTCACTAATGCAAAACTCACTTATACCACAAATATTTTCTTTTTTCATTCATTTTCCAATGGAGAGGTTTTTGTAGGCTCAAAATAATGTGGCGCCTCTTATATATCTGTCTATTGACACTTTTTTGCTTCATAAACTCTTGTCTTTGCTAGTAGTTTACAAGATGGGATTTGGGTTGACTGGATCTACCCTGACTCTGAGCTTTTCATGGTGGATTCTGGTTATTTCTATTGCTTTGTATATTTTTTACAACCCTTCTTGTAGGCATACTTGGAATGGCTTTAGCTGGATGGCATTCAAGGGACTATGACCATTCTTCAAGCTTATGGTTGCTTCAACGTTTATGCTAATGTAATCTCATAAATAGTATTATGAATTTCTATCAAGATTCAATTATGTAGTTTTTGACTTAAGCTTATTGACCCATGTTTCAAAAGAACCTTTTTCTTATATCTAATACTTCCATTTACAACAAGAATTTCCATTAGAACTGACAATAGTTGTGTAGATCCCTAAAGGATCAAAAAAATATTAAACCGATATTACTACAGTTGGCACTGTCAGCAGTTGCCAATCATACATAGAAATAATGAATCTGCTTAATATGATGTGAAGACACTGCCAAAGATAAAAATGAAATAGCCGCTCATAAAAAATAATTTCCAAAGATTCATTTGGGTAATGAAAATAGTTTATGTTGCTACACATACATGAAGGATTTAATCTACCTCAGATTGCAAGATTAGTTAAATTACAAAATAACATAAAACTAGCTCCTGAATCATAGTTACAGTTAAGGCCAAAAAATTACTAGAAATTTCTTTTCTTAGATGTCTAAATTCTTCTTTTCATGGTCTCCTTTAAATTTGTCACACAAGATGTTGATCCTTATCACAAAGAAGCTTAAAAGTCTCTTTTCCTTTTGATTTTGAGTTGTTGATTTAGAAAATGATGACATGTTTGCATCGTTTCCATATTAAAATTATTTTTGAATCTTTATTCTACCATAACCAGATTTTAAGGCTTTGGATGATATTGCCTCAATTTGGATGAGTTATGCTTCCTCCTTTACTAGGAGCTTACAAAATATCTCAATTTTTTTAATATTTGAAGTGAATCACTCTATAAATCTATTATGGAGTGAAATGTGGAAAAACGTAAATAAAATCATTATATTTATTTTCTTATCATTCTTCTTAGATCCACAATCTCTCAAATGAGATAAGAAACTTGAGCTTTGTACAAAATTCTTTAATGGTAATTGGGAATTCCAATGATATTAGGCAAATAATTCATTCTTCAATTGAAGAGTCTTGATTTCATTTGTCTCCTCATAACTTTCCCATTTCAAAGTCTCCAATTTCTGATATGAAATTTCAATCCATTTGAAATAGTAATGCCTATTAAGCATTCTCCCTTGGAAGATGTGAATAATGAAAAAATTTGCTCAATGGCACTTGACTTGTACTTACCATGATAAACTCCAATTGCATTACTTGCATAGGCACTTGAGCAGGTATAGTAAGTTCGTGTACCTCTGAATTTATTCTAAATTGTAAAAACTCAGTGTATTATCATTTGTTTATTTATTTATAGGGACTGAACTTAAACATAGAGGTTTTTATTCTCCACTGGTTCTACTTAGATTTCGAACACACATGTTTTCTTATTGCATTCTTGATGACACAATTTTAGAATATAAATTCTAGAAACATTGTTCAGTACTATAAATGTTCTTTTCTATAATATTGACTGTTATTAGTTGTTAGTCAACATTTTGGTAAATATTTTTTTCATATGATTCGCTAACACTACCTCTTCTTATCTCATGTTCACTATTTTTTCTAAATTACTCCATGGTTCTTCACGGTTAACATCTTGTTGGTTTCTATGTTTACGTATTGTGTACTCGAACCAATTACTGGAATGTAGGAAGTAGTTTGAACCAGCCGACCTACTACTTCATAGAATTGGTTACTAACCAAAAACTTATGACTGTGTTTAGTATGTTTATTTAATAAGCAATTGGTTCTACTACAATGATTGGCAATTGATACTCTCCCAAGCCCCTGGCCCCATTTAATAGTAGTGTCATTGTCTTGATGTTGATGATGTTGGTTTTAAAGGGTACTAGCTCAATGGAAGAGCACCTACTTTACAAGTAGGAGGATGGTGGTTCGATTCCATCATGCCCTAATATGACTAAATTAAGGAGTAAATATATGATATATGACTAAATAAATGACTAAATCAATGATTAAATCAATGATTAAATCAATGACTAAATCAATGACTAAATCTATGACCAAATAAATGACCAAATAAATGACTAAATCAATGACCAAATAAATGACCAAATAAATGACTAAATCAATGACTAAATAAATAACTAAATCAATGGCCAAATAAAAAACTAAATAAATGACTAAATACATGACTAAATAAATGACTAAATCAATGACCAAATAAATGACCAAATGAACGACTAAATAAATGACTAAATAAATGACCAAATAAACAACTAAATAAATGACTAAATAAATGACCAAATCAATGACTAAAATAGTTTAGTCATAAATTTGGTCAGGAGATAAATGACTGGCAATAAAGTACTAATGGTCATGTGATCAGAATTAGTCATTTATCTATAATTTTTAGTAGTTTATTTAGTCATATATTGTTGTTTTTGTACTAGTGCTAGTTTGTTACTTAACCACAAATAGCATTGATTTGAAAACTTACAATTTAGTGATATATGATCTGGATTCTCTTCATCCTCTTCACATAGAGGGCACCTACTAGGGCCTTCATATCCCATTTTCCTAAACGTGTCTATTGCCAAAATTTTATTTATAGATCCAACCATAAGAACATTCCAGCATTCGATAGACAATACTTAGCCCAGCATAAGTCCATAGGTATATTTGTTTTAGCTTTCTTCTATTTGTTGATAAGGTATTCATATCCTTCTTTAGTATTATATTCACCTGATTTTGAGCCATGTCATACCAATCTATCTTCCCCTAGGTGGAAATTTATATTTCTTCTTCTTAGGATTTCTTCTAGTTTCTTCTAGTGGTTTCCATCCTTTGGATAAATCTCCATCTACTACTACCATATAGTCATTTGCATATCTTCCCCATTTGGTCTCCATTAGGGATATAGAGACTTCTAAGTTAGGTATCTTGTTAATAGTTCTATAGCCTCCCCAAGGGTCTGACAAGAACAAGGTCTTCTCCCCCTTACCAAGATCCCAAGTTAGATTTTTTCATAATGGTGCTCTTGCATTCTAACATAAAGTTCCATATATGTGACCCTTTTGGAGGGGATTTTTCTCTACAATTACTTGTGGATTCTATGTTGTTTAGATATTTAGGACTAAGTATATTTTTCCCATTTTAAATGTGGGCTTTTGTACATTCTCCAAATAATTTTAGCACCTAGGGCCTTACTTCATTCCTTAATATTCTTTATGCCAACCCCTCCCTCATCCTTTGGTTTATGGACCTTGTCCCAAGATATTAATGATATTTTTTTTTTCTTCCCCAGTTCCTTGCCAAAATAAAGTTTTGAGATTCTTATTTAATTCATCCTTCTTAGAAACCAAGAGGTTAATGCATGATAGTTGATATATTGGCATTGAAGATAATATATATTTCAACATAGTTTCTCTTCTAGTAGAGGAAATCCACCTGCCCTTCCATGATTCAGTTCTATTTTTTATTCGATATACCATTTGATTCCACAATTTAGTGGACTTGCAAGTTTTGTCTAGGGGAAGCCCTATATATTTACATGGAAATTTTCCTCTTTTAAAATTCAGAATATAACATATCTCCTCTTCCAAGTTAGCCTCAATATTGAAGAAGAAAATTTCTTATTTTTCTTGACTAATTTACTGCCTCGAGGCCCTTGAATAAGAATCAAGTATTTCTTTATAGTCTAATGCCTCCTTTTCTCCTCATCCATACAACATGGTATCATCTACAAATTGTTGATGAGTGGTGGGGTCTAACTCACTTGTTATTTTTATTCCCTTCATTTTGTTTAACTCTCATGCTCTTGTTATTAATCTACCTAGAGATTTTTCCATGATGATGAACAAAAAGGGGAAAATGGGGTCCCCCTGTCCTAGACCCCAAGAGATGTTAAAAAAACCTTCAGGGGTTCCATTTACCAAGATTGACATTTTTTGGGTGGAGCTGCATTCAAAGATGAGATTGATCCATGGTTTTGTGAAGCCAAAAGCTTCCAAGAATTTGCAGAGGAAATGCCATTCGACCTTATCATAGGCCCTTTTAATGTCAATTTTAATGAGCATACTAGGATCCCCATTCTTTTGAATAGAATGAATAGGCTCCTGGGCTATAATGACCCCATCATATATATTTCTTCATGGTAAAAAGCCAGTTTTTTCCTCACTAATTAAGAAGGGGAGAAGTTTTTGAGGTCTATTGGCCATAGTCTTAGTTAGAAACTTATAAATGGTATTGCATAATGCTATTGATCTAAATTCATTAAGAATTTCTACTTTTTCCTTTCTAGAAATCAAGGCTAGGAAAGTGTTATTGATTTCCTTGAGCATACATCGTAAGTTTCTGACACCTTCTAAGGCCCCAGTCACTTCATATCCTATAAAGTGCCAACATTTCTAAAAAAATAAGTGGGAAACCCATCCGGTCCTGGTGACTTGTCTGGATTCATTTGCAATTAAGCTGGTAGCCCCGATTTCACCTTTAGAGAATCTATCCTTCAAACCTCTGTTCTTCTCTTTCATAGTCAATTTTGGAATGTAAGCCAATACACTCTCTTGACTTCCTAGATTAGATCCCTCTAAGTTGTTAAGAATGTTCTCATAATAACTCATTGCTTCAACTGCAATCTATTTAGGGTCCTCTATGGTTTTCCCATCATCGATTCAAATTTATTAATTATGTTAATAATTCTTCTATGTTTGGTGCTATTATGAAAGAACTTGGTATTTTTGTCTCCTGCATTTAGCCACATTTCTCTAGATTTATGATGCCAATAGATTTCATCATTTTCTAAGTTGTCTTCATATTCTGTTAGCAACTCCTTTTCTTTGAGATATAGTTTTTCATACATTCCTCTTTCAATTAATAAGGTGTTAACCTTTTCCATTTCATCTTCTAGTCTTTCTTTGGACTCAAATCTATTGCCAAAATGATCTCTATTCCAAATTTGGAGCTTATTTTTAATAATCTTTAATTTATTGACTAACTTATATAGCTTAGAATCTTTGACATCTACTTCCTTCCACCATTTTTCAATTATAATAAATACTCTCTCATCCCTTAGCCACATTTGTTTGAACTTAAATGCACATCCTTTAGGTCTTGTATCTTCTAAAATCATAAGTTTGACTGGGTAATAATTTGATCTAGATATAGGCATAATTTATGCCTCTATGGTGTGAGGGAAATTCATCATACTTCCTTTTGGGAAGAACCTATCTAATTTATTATCTATATTATTGAATACTTTTCTCCTATTATTCCATGTAAATGCATTCTTAGCAGTTTTAATTTCCATTGAATTATTCCTGTTAACCCAATCAATAAATTTTTGGATGATTGTGAAAATTTTTGACACCCTCCCCATTTCTCTACATGGGATATTATAGCATTGCAATCATCCCTATACAAATTTGATCAAGGGTGCTCTATGGATATTGTTCAATCTCCCTTCATACCTCCATTTTTCTATATGGGCTATTATAGCATTTAAATCATCCCTATACAAATTTGATCAGGAGTGCTTTATAGATTTTGTTCAATATCCCTCCATACCTATTTTTTTATCATTTCTTTGGGTTAGGCTATAAATATTCACTAGGAGGAACTTAAGGTTATTCTTTATACACTTCACCCAACCACTCATCCAATTATGATGGAACTTGTCCATAGTAAGAGAGACAAACCTCGGGTCCCAGATTATTTCTAATCCTCCTAAGGCTCCATTTGCAGGAGAGCTAATAGCTTCCCTAAATCCATGTCTTTTCTTGAATATCTCAAAGTCCTTTGTATTTAGTTAGGTTTCTTGAATCATTATTATATCTAGATTGGTGTTAGTGATATATCATTTTATAATACATTGTTTGTTAGGGGCATTCATGCTCCTAACATTCCATGTTAGGATCTTCATGGCTCTTTGGGAAGGACATTTCCCTTCCCTACATAGAACATAGATGCCAATTTAGTCTGGACCTATGTTGACCTGTTCTTATTTATTAGTTTAGACATGGATTTTCTACCTCTTTTCTTATTTTTCCTAGCGTAGTGAGGGGTCTCTTTCCCTAATTTAGATTGTGCAATTCCTAGGATTTTAGTGCCTTCCTCATCTTTATCATTTAACTCTATTATCATCTTTTCTTCCTCTAGCTTTTCCTATTCAATATCTCCCATTTCCATAATTTTTTCAATTAACAACTATTTTTGCAGAGATACTTCATCTTCATTAGCAATTTCCTCCACAAACCTTTCCATGAGATCATTAATAATCTAGCTGCATACTTTTTTAAATGTCATATTCTTGTTACTTTCCTCCTCACCTTCCTCAAGCATAATTCCATCTACTCTCCCATCCTTTAAACCTTCTAGATTTACTGCTACATCTCCATCATTGTCTTCCAAGCCTTTTAATCTCTTTGTTCCGACTTCCTCCATGACTTCCAAGTTTTTTAATTGCAAGTTATCATCTTCTAGTATCCCCCCTTCCTCAATTTCCCCATCTTTCACCTCTTTTAGTCTCTTTATGAAATTATTCTTTATATTTTCATCAAACATTTTATCCACCTATGCTAATTATTTCTCCAATTCTTCCTTGGTAGGATTGATTTTGTTAATATGTTGATGGGCCTCCTTAAGGGGTCTTCTCATATTTTCCTCTAGGGTTTTTTCTGACAGAGGTAAATCCACTCTAGGAGACTGAATTTGTCTAGAATTATCTATTCTAGTGTACTCCTTCTGCTCATGGTAGAGGAAAGTTCATTCATTTGACCTTGAATGATAAAACCTCCCTTATCCTCAAAAATTTGATTTTCACCTCTAGTTATTTTCTATTCTGATGAGGTTTATGAGTTCACACTTTCTTCTCTTTAAGGTTGGCTCGCTATTGAAGATTAACCTAGTCCTTATCTAATCCCTATAAATCACAGGTTTGATAAGTTATGATGCATGATTAGTTATTAATTTTATAGGCTTTATAGATTTTGTTTTTATGTCCATATATATTCACTTAGATTCTAACTTTAGAGGAGTTCATAAATGTTTTCTCTAACCTTGCAAATCCTCCCAATAGATCACCTATTTTTATCAAAATGTTGTTGTGAAGTAGTTCAAATGGGAGATTAGGGATTAGAACCCATCTACCTTCTTTAGTTGATGGTAAGTTGTTTGGATCAAAAAAAAAATTTCAGTCAAAAAAATTAAAGTAATAACCTTGATAATAGATTTTTTCATCAGAAATAATTCTTTGTTTTAAATTTACCTCCTTACAATCAATATACAAAAAATATTCTAGTAGGGTAGAAATACGTACTTGAACCCTATAGATTTCCTCCATCCATTGCTTGATGGTTTCCACTAGGAGCCTACAACCTTCCCATTTGGAAAATAAGCCATGAGCCTTACAATAATCCCACATACTATTCATGAATAAATCTTTGATAGTAGCGGTAGTAGTCTTTTCCTCTTTTGTTGAGGATCTGGCTTTCTTGTGATGTGAAGCTTGGTGTGATGGTCGAGGAGGAGGTCTTGGGTTTATGTTGTTCCATGTTCCTCTCTTTTTAGGATGTCAAGGAAAGTTTCTGGCTTCTCCCCAATTGCCTCATTAAATTTCTTTGTTCTATAAGATATTTATGTGTTTAATCCATACTGATTGAATATTTGTATAGAGGATCGTTTGGATTAGACCCTAAAAGAAGAGGCTTAAGGTATCTATGTTCATGAAATGCCTTCTAGTTATTTATAGGGAGATTCCAAGATGGAGCCCGATTGTCATACAAAGAGTTAGGGTTTTTCTAAAAATATATGTCCCTGGGGAATGATTTTAGAAAACCCCCCACATTCCCTTGCAGTGGTTGGAATTGGTTGGAGGAATTTAGATTTCATCAAGCATTAGTGGTCGATAGAGGCTTTCTTTGACCCCAAATATATATTGTTACTTTTAATTGCATTAAGAGTTGTCATTAGTATCACACATAGTCTGTAACCAGAGAAAACAATCCAGTCAATCATAACTACAAGTATAGTAACCAAGCACAAACTTGACCAAGCACCTATACCAAGTACAATGTTTATCAAGCACACAAGATTACCAAACATCATTATTATACTAAGGTAGAGACACAACATTTACTAAGTAATCCAAAGTTGACATAAAAGTTTGAAATGGCACAAAAATCAAGGTGAACAACTTTTACTGAGCTAAAATAGTTTACATAAATTGAGGTAAAGATTTATTGGGAATGACACATGGATTGGTTATGATCTCTATGCTATTTTGAATTAGGTTATTCATTTAGATCATTGATCATGACTTTACAAGATGGTTACACACCCTAATTAGGTCAAATCATTATGATTTAAAGCATTGTCAAGATATTAGTTTTATTAGTAGAAGAGAGATATATGAAGTAGCCATCATTGGTAGACATCTAAAGATCTGACAGGGTTATGTTGAAAGGATTTTGACAAAGTATTCATTTTTATTAGAAATAGTTCAAAGGCTACCGAGTAGCACTGAAGGAGACATTCATCCCAATAAGGTGATTTCATATTTTTACTTAAAGGATCCGATATTTAGCAAAGTAAGTTGCTTCAACCAGACCAATTTCATTGTTACTTTCTAACAATTATGGTAGACAAAATCTCCTAATAGAGTAGACTTAACAGTATTTTGTAAATCTCTTAACCGAGTGCACACTTGAAGAGTGTTGCTAAAATCCTCTAACAAGGTGTATCTTAATAGATCTTTTATGTTACTCCTAATAGGGTAAGATCATCAGAAGTGATCAATCATTGTAGCCTTAACCGATAAATTTATTTACTATAGTAGTGAATCTTTGTGGGTTCCATCCCCACCGAAGTTTTTACCTTATAACAAGGGTTTCTACGATACCAAAATACTAGTGTTATGTGTATAAAGTTTCATGTATGATTATTTGATTAGATTAGAAGTATTTACATTTTAGTTATGTTAATGAATGTATGAAGACAATAAATACTATAGTCGGTTAACAAAGGAACTTATCTTAAAGTTTGAAGGGAAAATTTTTTTTAGGGTTACTGATTCACCCCCCCCTCTTAGTAACTCACCTTTCCATAATCCCAAAAATTGGTATCAAAGCTAGTTCTCTTGTTGAGGAAGTTTAATCTCTAAAGATAAAAAGATCTTAAGGATGGAAAGGTATAATCTTGATAAGACTATTGAAAATCAAAAATTGGAGATGCAAATTCTCATGGAACAACTTAAAGACACAAGAAAAAAACTAAGAGAGTCACTGATTAAAAGGAAGGAATTGCCATTTCATCACAGTGAGACTGATTATCAGGAAGAGGAGATAGAAGAATTATCTGAAGGATCTAGAAGTATATCTGATGCATCTAATGGAACCATATCAGATCTATCTGAAAAGAATCAACACCTTACCAAATAAGTGAAAGCACTGCAAATTGGACAAGAGACTCAAATGGTAAGAATGATTGATGTCATGAACAATGCAAGACATGATGAACAAGAAAGGAATTTAGCTATTGAAGATAGAAGACAAATGAATGAAAATTTGGAAGAAAAGGAATTTGAAATACTAAGGCTTACTGAGCATCATTTTGAAATTTTCAATAAGATGGTTGTCATGAGTTAGGAAATCAACCGAGTGAACAATGATTTTTCTAGAAGATTGGAAGATATTGGTGATTTAAGGGAAGAGAATGAAAGAATGAATAATAAAGTGAAGATGCAAAAAGAACATAATGTAATGATAAATAAAATTGAGGAAAGTACTAAAAGGATGGATGAATTCCTAAATAGTCAAAGAAGACTTGACAACACCACTGGTTTAGGCTATACCGAGTAGGGAGAGTCATCAAAACAAGCTGAACAAAATAATGCCTATGAAAATCCAAGGCCAAAGAAGATCTCATGCTATCACTATGGAAAACTAGGTCAGTCATCAAATGTCTGCAGAAGCAAAGAAAAAGGTATTCCTAAATCTACTCCTAAATTTGATGGTTATTGTTATAATTGCAACAAGTATGGACATCAAGCATATGAGTGTAGATCAAAGTTGAATAAGTCACCTAAGAGACACTAAATGGAAAAGCAATGTCGCACTTACAACATGCATGGACATATACCACAAGAATGCAGGAAAAATATGAAACAAGTTTGGAAACCAAATAGACAGAACAACACCTATCAACCGAGAAGGCAAGGTATTGCTTACACTTGGGATATTTGTACATCATGTGGAAGATATGCTCATATTGCTGAAAAATTCATGAGAATGCACTGGAGAGGAAGATCTTGAAACTAGACAAATTCTGGAATGGCATGTATGCATTGTCATAAGGTTGGTCATCTAAGCAAAGAATGTAGAGACTGAGCACCAGAACCAAGAGTTGATGCAAATGAGAATACCATTGAATGAATCATGAGGATAAGGAACCAAATGTGGAGAAGAGAAACACATGACAATGGGGGAACAAGCACAATAGTTGGTGACACCTCATCCTTTGGGTTGGGTGATTTTACCACTTCCACCTAAGAAAATCAAGTAAGTATGGGAACTGAATTTCAATCAATTATATCTTAAAATAGTTCCTTATATCTTTTGCATGAATACCAAATCAGCATGAATTAAGATGGACTAGGGTTTTATATGTTATTAACTTGAAATGAGCATAGTCAGTTAAGCTGGACCGAGTAAGAAATTTCTAGTCAATGAAAATATTAGAGACAACCGAGTTGCACAGTCAACCAAGCATTGATAGTGTTCACCGAGCTGGAGTATCTATTGAGTTAATTGAGTAATTTGATTGTCAACTGAGTAGTAGCTGGAAAAGTATTTAATGCACTGCACACAAATCAAATAAGGTTTTTTGGGTATAAATACACGGAAGATGAACTCATTTTATCACATTGCATTCAAAAGAAAACCAAAGAGAAATAGAATTAAGACTGAGCAATTTGTTTCCAAGATTTCAAGAAGATTTGAGTGTTTCACAAAGCATCTGGAAGCAATTCAGGAAGTTTAAAGAGTAACCACACAACTTGTGTGAATATTTTCAAAGCCCTAGATTTCTATTCATGATGGCATCAACTTCACAATCTACTCAATCCAAGGAAGAGAAAGGGAAGAAGGTGACATTGATCAAGACCGTGACATACATAGAGCCTAAATACAAACTTCATCCAAAAGTTTTTGTACAAACTGATGACAAAGGCACATTTTCTTTAATACCACCTAGGGCTCTATTGGTGAAAGATATTAGGTCTTATATACATTGCAAATCAATGAGATTGATTATTTCGAGCTCCAGGCCACCTATCAAGAACTTTACACCAATGGAAAACTTAAGGATGAGCACAAACATTTGGAGATCAAAGGGTTAACCAATGCACTATATTTTTCGAAAGAGTTCAAAATGAAATGGATAAGGATTGTAGTGGGTCGAGTACACGAAGGTAAGATGTGGCTAGATGAACCAGTAAGGATCACAAAATATGTCATACATATGGTCACCGTTTATCCAACGAATGACAAAGCAAAAACCCTAAGACACCCACTAAAGAATGAGATTGAAAAACTAACCGGAACAGAGTGGGATGATAGAGGCATGAGGATTAATAATATAAGTGACCCAGAGATGAGATTCAGAGCTTATGTCATTGCCTACAAGATATTTCAGTTGAGCAAACCAAACAACATTGCATTTGGATTTGTTGACATCACATACAAAATTGTAAAGAAGGGTTTGCAACTCAACTTAGTCGAGTTGATATTGAGACAACTGGAAGAAAACATGCAAACTATCTGAGTCACAAGATCAAATACATGCAAGTTTGGGTTACTTTTGGTATGTACATTTTTCTACCCACAAAACTATTTTCCCTCAGTCGGTAATGTTGAATGGGATGTAAAATGACCAATTATAATGCAAATAGTGAATTTATAAATTGTTAGAGTAAAGTATTAATTATCTTAATTAACTTTACTCCCTTCTTAAGATGTCAACTCATTTTTCTTTAGTTAAATGCACATGCATTAGTTTTTTAAATATAAACTTGCATCCATTAGTCATGTAATAGTTAAACTAATTATTACACGCACTAGGGTTTGCCTTTTCAAGGCTTTCGATCTCCTTTATAAGGATGATCCATTGTACATTTAATTCTTTCATTATTTGAGGATATTTTCTTCTTCATATTTTGAGTCAAACCCTTGCCCTCTTCTTGTCTCTACTTCCTTGTAATAGGTTTTTGTATGCAGGTGATCTTCGGGTTTTGTGGATTTGTATTGCTCAAATTCTACATGGTATCAGAGCCTAATCTGCTACAGCTTGTTCACGTTTGAAGGATTCAAATTAGGACTTTTTTGTTTATTTTTTTAATTAAAATTAGGGGGTCTCTAAATTTTGGTGCACTTTGAGCTCAAATGGACCTCACCGTTGAGCTCGTAGTGCCCAAAACCCCTATTTTGATATAGGCACGTCCAATTTGGACAACTTTGCATTTTGGGCCTTCTTTTTGGTACCATAAGCTTGACACACTTCATGAGGTAGAAATTGTACAGATCTACATGCTTCTTGAGACAAAATTTATTTGGATTGGCATGGAAAATGACAAAATTTTTGTTGTCTAGCAAACAAATTAGGATAAAAAAATTGGCATGCAAATTGAGGCAAAAAAATCTAAAAGGTTTGACATAAATCCCGAGGTGTGCATGCGATTTTAAAATTTTCTTTTTTTTCTTTTTGGGCGGTGACATCCATTTGGCCATCAAATTTAAGCCCATCATTTGATGACATCAACATGCATCATCCTCATTTACACCATTTTTGGGCTCTCTAGCGCACCAGTTGGTATTTTTCTCATAACTTGAGCATACAGTGTCAAAATCGGGCAAGTGAGATATCGTCAAAAATTTGGTTCTGAGACCAACACTCTCATGGTGGTCAATCTGGTTTTTTTTGTCATCTAGCTTGCATTTTTTTCTTTTAAAGTTAGATTCTCTTTATTGCATTCCGGGGGGGCTAATTTGCTCAAATTAGCTCCATTTTTTTATCCGAAAGAATCGCCAAAAATCTCTTCTCGAGAACCATCTAGATTTCTACCTATTTTCATCAAAAAAATTTCAAGGTACACAAGATTCAGATCTGAAGCTTTTTTTCTCTTCTCTTGATAAAGCATATCATTCTAGGCTTAGGGGTTCAATATTTGAATTGTGGGGGGGTGTTATTTTCTTGTTTCTATCACTTAAACCAGATATTTATCAAAACAAAAACCCCTTCTAAAAAAATATGGCTGAGACCTCTTCTTGTCTAGAACTTTTGACCCCACGTAATTATCACACATGGAAAACCCTAATGACATGGATTCTCCATTCAAAAGGGCTCTGGTCTTGTCTAGATGTAGTGCAACCAGTATTACAGAGGCCCTTTGAGATCATGCAGCATCGAAACAAGACGGATGAGGCTATGAGGTTGATTGCTTTATAGGTATTAGATAGCTTGCAGTTTCATCTTGATGGGTGCACTACCCCTCTACAGATGTGGGCTAAATTTGAGACATTATTCGGTACCATCAATGATTTCAGAGCACTTCAGATTGAGGTAGAGCTTACCTCTCTTGTACTTGATTCTTTTCCCTCTATTGAGGACTTTCTGATGAAGTTCAAACAATAGAGATCTTTGTTACATGGATGTGGAAAGCAAAAGACTGATAAAGAGTGCATTTATTTGATTATGTCTAAGCTTAGGGGAAACTTTCAAATCTTCTCTTCTACCTTTCATTCTACTATGGATGCTTTGGGACCTACATTCACCATGCCCACTTTTGAGGTTTTTTATGATCATTTGACTAGAGAGCAAGCCAAGCTTACTTAGTTGGACTCTCTAACAGGATCAAAGAACCAAGCATTGGTTGCCCAACCATCCAAAGAAAAGAAGAAGCTGAAGCTGAAGCAGATATTAGATTCCTCTTCTCAACACTCTACTAGCCCACCATCTTCTTCTAAGAAGGAGAAACAAAAGACTGAGATACCTACATGTTCCTATTTTTAGAAGGGACCTCGTGATGAGTCACATTATTTTCATAAGAGATTTGATGGCTATGAGAAACAAATTGTAGATTTTCAAGCTCTTCTTTAGAAGAGCATTGTTTCCTCTCCATCCTCTTCTACCTCACAGGGGTCTGGTTTTCAGTCTTCTTCCACATCTTCAACATCTAGATAGGGTCATGCATTATAGGCATCCATTGCATCCCCTTCACAAGTCCCTTGGATACTAGATTCAGGTGGTTCTCACCATATGGCATCTTCTCAAGGGGTCTTCTCTACTATTGAGGCTTCTCCCATTCCTCATATTCTCATGGGGAATAACACTATCCTGACGGTCTGGGGGAAAGGTTTAGTAGGCATTCAAGATGGAATATTCAATTATGTATTGTATGTTCCATCTCTATTTGTAAACCGTCTCTTGATTTATCAGATTACACACAGTGGATCAGGGAAGACAGTTGAGTTCACTAGAGATTTACTCTTCATTCGGGATAGTGCGACAGGAGGCATTATTACTAAAGGGACAATTGATCATTCCACCCATCTCTACACCTTCTCACACTTTGGTCCACCATCTCCATTTTCGAAGCATAGCTCTCCTCTTTCGCGAGAGCCTCATGTGGTGCAATCAAGTCACTTGAACTTTTGTATTATTCCTGAGATCACTGCTATGACTACCACACCACATCCTATTGAGGTCTTTTCTCTTTAGTAGGATTCTTCTTCAGCACTACCTAACCCTCTAGCTCCATTCATCGAGCCTCCAGGTGCACGTTTTGAGGATTCTATAGAGGACATTCATCTCCTCTTTCATGACAGTGTCAGCACTCCTGTCACACCACCTACATTGGGGATTCCCTTTTAGGATCCTCATGTTTTCTCATTTGAGCATCAGTTAGGCCTTCTAGTTTCACCTCTCATTCAGGGGTTTCCTTGTTCCATGCCTTTGTTTCTTCCGCATTGGAGTTCCATTGGCTTGATCATTTCCACTAGGGTTCCATTATTTTGGGGGGGCTTTGGTGTCTCATCCCTCTTTCATGGGGGGCTGGTTGTACTTATGGTTTTGAGAGAGTCTCTTGAGCCATTTCTTTTTTTGTATTTTTCTCTCTTTTTGGAGTAGGATTTTTTCCCACTGGGTTTTCTCTATTCCTCCATTTTATAGAGATTTGGTTGTGCTGGGTACCTCATCAGGCCATGTTGTCGGGACCCATTTTTATGCTTTCAGCATTGTAGTTTCCTTTGCTTTCTTTTTTCATTATTTCTCATCTTAAGGGGGGGTGTTAGAGTAAAGTATTAATTATCTTAATTAACTTTACTCCCTTCTTAAGATGTCAACTCATTTTTCTTTACGCACATGAATTAGTTTTTAAAATATAAACTTGCATGCATTAGTCATGTAATAGTTAAACTAATTATTACATGCACTAGGGTTTTCCTTTTCAAGGCTTTCGATCTCCTTTATAAGGATGATCCATTGTACATTTAATTCATTCATTATTTGAGGATATTTTCTTCTTCATATTTTGAGTCAAACCCTTGCCCTCTTCTTGTCTCTACTTCCTTGTAACAAATTTTTGTATGCAGGTGATCTTTGGGTTTTGTGGATTTGTATTGCTCAAATCTTACATAAATAACTTATACAAGAATTTTGAGCCATTCATGGATGACTACTTTAGTAGATTCAAGGAAAGAATGTAGAAAAGAACTAGGATTCTTGCACAATTAGTCAAAAAATATAAGGATGATATTTGTTTTCTAGTAGACACTGACACCACCTTGATAAAGGAAGTCAAATCAAGGACTACTTGGGTACCCCCTATGGAGTATGAGATTGATATTGACCAAGCCAAAAAATTAATAAAGGCTCTACTTGCTGAGCCAAAAGACAAAGATGCTACATGGTTCGAAACCTATGAAGAATCCAAATCAAGAATCAAAATGAGACTAGTAGTAGAGAAGATGGGAAGGAAAAAGAATAAAATGGACAAAACTTTGAAGAAACAATTCAATTTTATAGATGAAGAAGCTAAGAAATCGGTTGAAGAGGAAACCAAGGAACATGTATCAGTCAGTGAAGATGATGAGGAAAAGGCTATCGAGTCTGATGAGCCAAAACATGCGAAGCTATCAAAGGCTTCAAGGGAAAAAGATAAGCAGGTTGATACTTCAACCTGAGCAAGGATAAGGTTAGAAATAGAAAACACACCACCTCATAAGAAAGGTGTAAGAAAAATAACAAGGCCAACACCGACCCACACTTATCATAAAAAGAGAGGAACAAATGCTTCCATTGAGCTCCTTGAACCAAAAAGCAGAAGAAAATTGATAAGAGGAAAGGATGATATATATTTTGAAGATGAAGACAATAATCAATTCTGAGTTGTGGTAAACAAGGGACCACAAAAAATTGATGAAATAGATGAATGAATAAAGAAGATTGGAGAATTAGCCTTTCCTAAGCTTGATAGGTACTCTAACCTAAGCACATAAGATCAAGATAAGCTGGAGGAAGAAATCATAGCTATGATGATAAAATTTAAATGAGTTCTAGTAGATTTTGCAAATAGTATACCGAAGGAGCTATATGATAAAGTTTCTGCAAGATGGACATATTCACTACAAACTGAGAAGAGAATGAGAGAAAGGTCACTAATTCTAGCCAAGCTAGATTTCACTATTCTTGAAATTGATGTTGCTATGCAACAACATTCAGGAAAATGTTTTATGAAGGAAATAGCATTCAATATCCTTCAAGGAAAAATACAAGAGGTAGATAATGAAAGTAGAGAGATCTGGACTAGAACTCTAAGTCCACTAGATCAAAACAAGCCAACTGCACCTGCAATTGACACTGAGAAAACTTTACTAAGTTTACAAGAAGGTGTACTGATAGATGTAGAGGTTGAGCCAATTCACATCTCCGATACTGAGAAGCCAGAGGGGGAAACATATGCTGAAGATTTCACTACTGCTACTAAGACCATGATGGAAGTTATTCCAGAGATGTTGAAAAAACTAGGGGAGGGAGAAATATTTATTGAAGACATAAAAAAAGGAGACCCCAACGATGAAGCCAAGGAAGATGAAGTCATAATTTCTGCTATCGTGAACCTCAAAGAAGAAGAAGAAGGTGAGGTAGCAAGATCAATCATACCAGGTAATTTACCTATTTTTGTACAAGCTATAGATATAGCTACTGAGCATAAAATAGAGGAAGTTCCACCCAAGCAATAAAAAGACACAGTTGAGGACAAGGGTGAAGATATAGGTAAAGAGACCGAGCATTGTGGTGAAGATGCACAAGGTGAAGAGCACATTGAGACCATTAATGCAAAATAAACTGATCAAGGAACACAATAGAAACTTCTACTACAAGCACAAGGCCACAAGCCCCAACCCTAGCACCATAGATTATAGAACCTACAATAGGACAAGACAAAGAAGAAGAAAAGTCCACCGAGCTACCAAATCTAAATCTAGAGCACAAGGCTCAAATTTCAATTGCACAATCCCCCACATCAAGCATGTAATACAAGAAGAAAAAGAGGAAACATGGCAGTAAGGGTCCGGTCACACTTAATGAGGTAATTGAAATCCCTACATGTGACTCGAGGACACTTGAATCTGAAGCTCTTAGAAAATATGGAGATCTATGCACCTAGAAAGTAGCTCAGGAGAAGCTAAAGCAAGAACATAAAAATACTAAGGTGCTAGAAGATGTAAAATAAATCCTAATGCAAGTTGCACTAGGTGTCAATATAGATGAGACTACACCCATCATTGACCAACTTGCACTCCTCATCAAGACAATAAATGGACCTACTATAGATGTCAAAAAGATGATAGAAGAAAGAGAAGAAAATAAAATTCAATACAAGTTAATAGAGAAAATCAGCCAAGCAGTGGTAATAAACAAGGTAAAACTTTCTAAACTAGTCACTGAGTTAGCAAGTATTATTGAAAAGGTTATTACTATTTTGAAAAAGTTATGTACTTTAGATTGTTTCACTACAGAGATTAGTGAAAAGTTAAAGAAACTTGATGATGATCTCAAGAAAAGTGCAAATAGTCTCACAACTGAGCCTCATGCATGTTATGTACATTATTCAAAAGTCAAACACATTCAACGGTTGAGACTAGAATTAAGGAAAGAAGAGGATAGAATCAAAGAACAGGTAACTAAGCTATAGACTGAGTTACTACCACACCTAGAGGTGATGTAGAAACATGTGAAGAAGGAAAAGGAATTAGTTTCCACCCTTGAGTTATTAGTTACATAACATATTTTTGACATGCATGCACAGGTAGGCCTCGAAAAGATTGCATTAGAAAATATAAAAGAGGAATGGGAAAACCTCATTGCCAACCTTAAGAAAACCCATCAGAATATCTTTGATAAACTATAAGTACATTTTTGGCATTATTTTCAAAAAGGGGGAAATAAATATATGTATTATATATATTGTATGTTGTATGTACTTTACACTGAGAGCATGTTGAAAGGGGGAGTTCACACATTTTGAGTTTGTAAATTTTTTTTATGTCAACTTTTTGTAATTGGCATACATATATGTTTTTGACACTAATGCCAAAGGGGGAGAATGTTACTCCTAATTTCATTAAGAGTTGTCATTAGTATCACAAATATAGTCGATAACCAGAGAAAATAGTTCAGTCAGTCATAACTACAAGTATAGTAATCGAGAACCTATACTAAGTACAGTGTTTACCAAGAACATGGGATTACCGAACATTAGTATTATATCGAGGCAGAGATACAACATTTACTAAGTAATCCAAAGTTGACATAAAAGTTTGAAATGACACAGAAATCAAGGTGAACAACTTTTACCGAGCTAAAAGGATTTACATAATTCAAGGTAAAGATTTATTGGGAATGACACATTGATTGGTTAAGATATCTATGCTATTTTAAATTGGGTTATTCATTTGGATCATTGATCAAGACTTTACAAGATGGTTACACAACCAAAATTAGGTCAAATCATTATGATTTAAAGCATTGTCAAGATGTCATTTTTATCAGTAGAAGAGAGATATATGAAGTAGCCAATATTGGGAGACATCTAAAGATCTGACAGGGTTATGTCGAAAGGATTTTGATAGAGTATTTAGTTTTATTAGAAATAGTTTAGAGGCTACCAAGTAGTACTGAAGGAGACATTCATCATAGGAAGGTGATTTCATATTTGTACTTAAAGGATCTAATATTTAATAAAGTAAGTTTCTTCAACCATATCAATTTCACTGTTACTTTCTAACAATTGTGGTAGACAAAATATCCTAACAGAGTATACTTAATAGTCTTTTGTAAATCTCTTAACTGATTGCACACTTGAAGAGTGTTGCTAAAATCCTCTAACAAGGTAGATCTTAGCAGATCTTTTATGTTACTCCCAATAGGGTAAGATCATAAGAAGTGA
Organism: Chamaecyparis obtusa; assembly: GCA_027943335.1. Classification (NCBI taxonomy): domain Eukaryota; kingdom Viridiplantae; phylum Streptophyta; class Pinopsida; order Cupressales; family Cupressaceae; genus Chamaecyparis; species Chamaecyparis obtusa. The sequence continues at coordinate 111,629 of BSBK01000920.1, forward strand.
TCAATCATTGTAGCCTTAACCGACAAATTTATGTACTACAATAGTGAAGCTTTGTGGGTTCCATCCCCACTGTAGTTTTTACCTTCTAACAAGGATTTTTGTGATACCAAAATACTAGTGTTATGTGTATGAAGTTTCATGTATTCGTATTTGATTAGATTAGAAGTATTTACATTTCAGTTATGTTAATGAATATATGAAGACAATAAATACTACAATCGGTTAACAAAGGAACTTATATTAAAGTTTAAAGGGAAAAAAGTTCATAGGATTACTGATTCACCCCTCCCCTCTCAATAACCCACCTTTTCATAATCCCAACATATACGATTCACTCTAGATGTGAATTCAGGGGTTCTAGAGATAATCGGGATGACCCAAATCCTTGAAACCCTAACATAGTTTTATTTATCTCTCATCCCTACCGCTACTCTTTCTATCCTTTGTAGTTTCCTAATTTTAACCACTTTCCAACCAGATTCCTCCTTTTTTGGAGGGGAGCCCAACCCCCATAATTGAAAGCAAAATTCATCTATTGGGATTGTTGATGAGTAATTGACCTATTTTTGGAGCCATAAAACTTATTGCCTTGTCGAGAGTCTGCATTTTTCGCTTCTGCTGAGCCATTTTTATTCTTCAATGAGAATATTATTATTTTTAGTTATCTTATAAAAAAATTGAATCTAACAAAATTCCATATCAAACTCAATGTGATAATTCTTGTTGATAAAATGTCTAATATGTTTTACAATATTGTACTAATAGTAGTGACTTTAGTTGTTATTATTTATGATGACAACACATAATTGAATGAAATGTATTCCTTAGATCTAAAAAGAAACAAATCATGTGATGTCACATCAGTGCACCAATGAAACATGACTTAGTGCATAAGTATTGGTCTCACTATTTTTTGTCTTTTTGGGCACCTTGACAAAAAGCATGTTGGTGTGACAACATATTTGATGTTGTAACCTTAGTTATAAGGATGGACTTGCCAAGTAAGTTGTAAAAAAATGAGACTAATTTGAATTTCCAAGTAGGAGTTTGAGAAGCACAAAGATAGAGTGCTCAACTACTAGATCATCTCCCCTAACTATAAAATTATTTTTAAGTAAATAAGATGACTTTTTTAAACATAAGCATCTCATGTAAAAGTAAATATAAATGAAATAAATATTAAAAATGATATTATTTTGAAATATAAAAAATGATTGATAAAAATAAAAAATAATCTAACTTCTATTTTTAATGTAATATTTTTATCTTTATAATGTAAATAATGTGACAAAAAATCTATCTAAAATTTAAAATAATAATTATTTAAAAAGTACTACTTACTAGTTTAGATTTGTATTTATTTAAGTATAATAATTTAGTATGTTATTATCCTTGTTAATGAGGTTTTCAGAGTTTATTTTTCCTTTCTACAAGTTAAGGCAATTTGGCCACCACCTAAACAAGATGGGTGAAACTAAAGTTTGATGGAGCCTCCCAAGGCAATCCAGGACCATTATGTGTAGGTTGCCTTCTATGAGATCTCAAGGGAAAATTATCTTCTCCTCTTCTCTCCCTTTGGTTCCAGTAACCAATAACAAAATGGACTCAATTCTAGCAAATATCTCATGCTTCCTCAATCGAGGTGACCCAATGATTTGGCACCCTAGTCTAGACAATATTAATCTAGTTTCACTAATGGACCATTGCAATCATGTGGTTGAAGGTTGTTTGTTCCTGAAGACTCTCACATACATTGAACTTGCCCCCCATGTGGATTGGATTAATGCTTTAATGAAAAAGATGGTGAAAGAACACCAACTAGATCAATAAAAGGAGCCTTTGATATTAGTATAAAAGGGTAATTACAATAAAAGTGACATCAAATTGTTACTACACCACATGTCAACACTCCTCTAACCAAACTACCACTTATCTATCAAAAAATTACTATTTTAATTATCAAATTGCTTAACAAATAATTTAAAAATAACCCTTTCAACAAAAAATAAAGAAAAAAAGAATTAAAATAGTTCTCTCGTAATGATCTCTCTCAACATGCTTTGCATAAATTTTACTAAATATAAGTATGCTAGTTAGTATATTTTTGCATCTTATAGAACTATTTGAATTAAATATTTTAATAAAATTTTCAAGACAATTTTAATCTTGAAATTTTCATTCAAATAGTTAATTCTAAAGTGGATGAAATATAAAAATAAGAAAAAGTCAATTTCAATTACAAAACATGCTCACTAATTTAGAATTTAGAATAAAATAATTAGATAATTTAGAATTTCAATTACAAAACTTTCTCACTAGTTTAGGATTTAGAATAAAACTACAAGATAATTTAGAATTTCAATTACAAAACTCTCTCACTAGTGAATGTACTAAGTCTACGAAAATGTGAAGGATTTAGAATAAAACTATAAGATAATTTAGAACTTAATACGAGTACACGAAAGTATGGAACTTCATTGATGATAATTGTCACATCCCTCAAATGTGCCTATTTTTAACCTATCATAGATAGGTGCACTAATTAACTCATCAAAGGCAAGGTGAAAGATAATGTAGGTTATAATAAAGGCTATTAACATGAAGACAAAGGCCCTATAGGGTCAAGTGACTATAATTGCAAAGAATGTCATAGAAACTAAGGACTTGTAGGTCAAGTAATTCAAGAAGAAATTAGCTAAAGCTCAACCTTATCTTGTGAAATTAGATCTAAAGCTTATAAATATTAAGGCTCAAAAGGATGTAGGAAAGACCCTCACTAAAGAGTTAGAAAAGTAGGTGGAAGACCTAACAGTCTATCTTGGTTAGGAATGAATTAATTTTTTCATCTTCATCACTCAAATAGTAGCTATGAAGAAAAATATGGCTAGCTAATATAGTTTAATTTTTAGGCACCCAAATAGTGATCTAGACTGGAAAAAAAGTGAAGTAATTGAGACTGGAGAGAACTTGGAGGTATAACTAGATGTAACAAAAGAAGAAAAAAACTAATGTAGGTCAAGGTTGAAGAGTTAAATTGTTTATTAAATCCCTTGAGCTATTCAAAGATCTCTAGAGGGAAAATTCAAGAGTCAATGACTTAATTTACACCAACACTCAGATTCTTGAGTTTACAATGATCTCCCATGACATGATCAATAAATACATTGGATCCGTATAGATTTTCATCTCATAGGTGATCAATGCTTCTTATTCCTACTTTCAAAATTTAAACGTTGTTAGAGAAAACATGTTAATTAATCACCTAATTAATTAATTAGTAAACATTACATTATTTAGGCCCTCTTTTACTCTATTCACTTAACCTAAACTTAGAAGTTCTTTCTATATTATTAGATTGAGCTATTTTTAAGTCATATTGTCTCATTGTATAGGATGAGGACATTTTCCACAATACTATAAACCTCACCTAGGTTTGATCTAGGGTTTCATTCTCCACTTTTATGGAAATTCTTTTGTCACTGTAATCATTAATTTAGATAATCCTATGCACACACATTTTATTTTCTAAATCCATTCTCCTCTTAAGATTTCATAAGCATATAATTATTTTTTTTCTCTCATCTGATAGGAGTCTTTTTTGCATGTGAATTTTGGGAGTTATGGGGTTCACTATCAACTCTAAAAAGGTATAAGAGTGATGAATATCCTAAAAATAATCTAATATGTTCTACAACATCATTATTGAACCATCCTCTTTATTTTTAGAGCTTGTTCTACATTATTCTTCACATAATTTTGGATAGACATCATCTCATTTTGACATGTGGATATTTGAGTAGTTTTTAGAGGCACACATAATTTGAATTTGGACTCCCAATTGATTAAACTTATGGGAATATCTTATCCAATCACAAATGGATATGTTTATTCCTAAGAGGAGAAATATTGTTTTCAAGTAGTGAATCATGTTTTATCTTCATGCTTTCATCATTTCATAAGCTGCTTCTTTATGGGGGATTCATATCCCCATTTTATATCTTCTTTTTGGTGGGAATATTTATTGTACTTATGTGACAAAATCAATGCTTGAAGGTCATGTTGAGTCCTCCTATTTATTTTTCACTAGTGTGTGTGTTGTCTTTTCTCTCTTTTGGAGACAATTACTTTCTCTATTTTTAGATTGAGGTAATTATAGATCATGTTGTCTCATTGAATATGATGATCATACTTGCCATGATATAATATAATTTAGGGTTTGACTCTATTTTTCATTTTCATAAGGAACTGATATCTTTCATTATAATATTTTTTTCACATAATTCAATACACATGCAATTACTTTTCTAGATTTACCTTTTTTATAAAGGTTGCATGAGCATATCATGGCTTTTATTGTCTTCATTTGATAGGATTTTTGTTTGTAAGTGATATTTTTAAGTTGTAGGGTTCACTATGAAATCTAAACTTGAATGACAACCATTTTACATCATACATATTCTAAGAAAAAAAATCTTTACATAGTATTGTACACTCAAAATGTGCACTTCTCTAGGTATTTAGTTCCAAGAGCATCCATGAATTGGAAGCTTTGAGAAAGTGACTTAGAGATCCCTAGGCATGGAGTGCAAGGGTGTTTAGAGGGCTCTCAGCTAGAGCTATTAAGCATGCAACCTCTCTTAGTAACCCATGCAATGGGAAATTCAAAGAGACAAGGGCAAGAATGTCAATATCTTCAAGAATCACAAATGAAAGATGTAATGCAAACTATGCTAGAATGAGAATGCAAAAATGCAACTATGCTATGAAAATGAGAGTATTACAAGCCTTTACTAATTAAGCTATGTGAATTAAGCTAGAACATGAAAGGAACTAAGCTAAGAATGCTATGAAAACTAAGCTATAATGCAAGTATGAATACTAAAATGCAACAAGCTCTCCAAAGCTCCAAAGTCGCCAAGAAAACCTACAGCACAACATGAGCATCAAGAGTGGATCCTAGAATGAGAAAAGAGCTCTCCTTTTAAAGATAAAAGGACCATGGAGATTAAGAGGCAAAATATTTGATCAAGGGTGGAGTTTGAAAGTGGGATCAATCCTTATGCACAAATCTCCTCCAATGAGAAAGAAGTGTTGACTTTTGTGCCCCATGTGAGACAAAAAGGCCTTTTCTTCTTTTTTATAAAATAGGAATAATGTTTTATTTGTGCAACTTAGGATAAGAGGTAAGTGGGGGCTTTTTATTTAATAAAGGGGAGGGAATTCCTTTTAATTAAATAAAGACTTAGGATAAAATGGTTAATCCATAGAATATAATTGAATAAATGATAGAATTAGGATTTGATCAAGGAAATTGATTTAATTTGAAAGTATTGCAAAGCATTGATTCAGGAAATTGATAAATTGAAGAATGAGGCCCAAAGTCTAGGTGACCATTTTAGGGTGCATACATTTGCCCCTCTTTGACTAATGTGTGATCTTCATGGGAACACATGTAGACAAAGAATGAAGTTGAAGTGTGAGATCGATTTGAGATCACAAAACAACCCAGATGTGTGATCGATGGATAGGAACACATTAGGACAAAGATAAGTTGATTGAAAAAGACAAGGTCAACACCCCTGTAAATAGGTAATTTTCAAGTCTCAAGCAAGGTTTAATTGATAGGTTTGATAAAGCTGAATCAAGGATTGAAGTTTGACAGGTACTACCCCCTCGTGATTGAAATCAAAATTAGGTAGAAGGAATGTAGAAGTGAGAGCAACATGATCAAATCACTAGAAATAATAATCGAAGATGAAAGATGATAGAATAACCATCAAGCAGTGAAGATATGCCCTAGTTTGACTAGGTTTGACTGAGAAAGATATAGGATAAAGATGAAGTCAAACCTCAAAGAGACAAAGTGAAGGAGATGAGTGGAAGACTAGGGTAGTGAGAGAGATGGAGATGAAGAAATGAAGATCCCCCAGCAAAGATCAAAGGGTCAGGCCTCAAACGGTCAGCCAACTGCACAGAAGAAGGAGAAATTTTAAAATGTGATTTTTACTATCAAGATGAACTCAAATTTCAATTTTGATCCTAAAAATGAATCCAGGATGTCAACATTAACTAGGGGTGCTTTTTTCACAAAATTTTGAGATGTGTTGAAAATTAGGTCAAAAAGTCAAAATGTTATATAAAGGGTGAAAAGGTCATTTTCAAATTCATTTGTCTTTTGTGATTTCAAGAAATTTGAGTGATCAGAGAGAGACTATGGCTTAGCAAGAAGTGATTCCCATCCACACACATCGATTTGAGCATGGTCGGTTGCACAACTGGCCTCCTCAGTATGGTGCCCCAGTAAGTTTTCAAAAAAACTAGCTGTTTAAGTCATTTAATGCATTTAAAACACATTTTTAGATTTTCAAATTATATTAGTGTGAAACATCATGTGATAATTTTAAAGTATCACACACATGCTATATATTATATCGTGCGATAGTTCGTAAGCCATGAAAGTATCACACGACCATTCAAGAAAGCATAACGTGATGCTAGATGAAATGTCATGCGATATGGTGTGAACTATCATACCAAGGAAAAGTATCACACCACTATGTAACAAAGTATCACATGATACAATATCAACAAATAGTGTCGCAAGAGTATAATACGAAGTATCACATGCTTTTAATTTGAACAATATAACATATGTAGAGACAATTTTTGCATTTGAGATTTCTTGTATTGATTTTAGTCATCCATCATGATATTTTCTAACATCTGGGTTGCGGGTTATGGCTTGCAGGAGATTCTACCAATGCTCATTATTAGAGCACTGAGAGTGGTTGGGCTACGCTATGTTCAGGATCTAGATGATCCAGGTAGAGAGGACTTGATGAGGATGGGGTTCGGGCACCTATTGGATATGCCCCATATACGAGCAAACCATGGGTTGCTGACGACATTGGTAGAGAGGTGGCATAGTGAGCATAACACCTTCTATCTACCAATCGAAGAGGCCTCAATCATACTGGAGGACATCTACCAGATCCTGCATGTACCTAGCCATGGAGATGTGGTGAGTATAATCATGTTTGTAGATGTTCATAAATGTAGCATTTCCATACGATGAAAATTGACATGATTGTGTGTTGGCACATGTATACTATGATCAGACTCCCATAGAGGGGAGACAAACCATCTAGGACCTCTTCCAGGATGTGACCATTATTGATAGGCATCTTAGTTGGTACCGGCTGATAGAGGAGTATGGTCAAGATTACCCAGTGTCGTGCATCATGTGCTCGATAGTAGCATAGGATTTGATTACTGACAGGAGTCAGAGGGGGTTCCTACTAGGCTAGGGGAGATTAGTGGCAGACTTGGTGGCACACTCGAGATGGATGGCATAGGGCCCATCCATCCTAGTAGACATGTATCATGAGCTGCATGAGATCATATACAAAGATAGCAGATCTTGGGCATGCAGGGCTGTCCTAGCACAAATATGGGCATGGGAGCACATAGTCATTGTGCAACCACAAGTACAGCCTCAGGAGCGGAGGTGCCCCTATATATATAGGTATATAGGAATCATTACCCAGCCTCATAGTGGTGATCTTACTTATTACAGGAGGCTATTGGATGAGCTAACAGCCTTTGAGTGGAGGCCATATAGGTAGTGTGAGTAGTGGAGTGACAGGGATCATGAGCTTGGATACATGTTGTGCAGCCGGCCACTACTAGGTTGACATGCTGATATCATTGAGCATTTTGTGATCACTCAAGTATGGAGGCAATTCGGCCGTCAGTAGAGGGTGGTAGTGGAGACCACCACATACACCAGGGTTAGGGAGGATGAGGGACAAGGATGGCTACAGATGCTGGACTACCATGAGGTAGAAAAGGAGACAACAAGGTTATGAAGAGAGCCATGGGATTACCTACCTGATATGGTAGATGTAGGTACAAATGTTGCATATAGAGAAGAGCGTTAGAGATGCCCATTTCCTAGGTTCACAGTCCTAGATGCATAGCCATAGGTAGTAGGTGGGGATAAGGATGATGGGGGAGATGGAGGAGGGGGAGGAGGGAGGAGGGAGGAGAGTAGTGATAGGGCAGGGATCCTGATCAGGTGGCCAGAGATGGTCACATAGATAGGTATCAGAGGATGAGGAGGGAGAGGAGTATGAGGTGAGACCAGTTCACTGATGGGTGGATGTAGGGCAGAAGTAGCATGCGAATGGGGGAGGAGAGGATCTTCATGCTAGGATTCAAGCCTTAGAGGCTGAGGTACAATAGCTAAGGACTACCATTTCCATTTGTGATCAGTAGCTTCTAGATGCACAATTCAAGATAGATTGGTGTGAGAGAGCAGCATGGGCTGATGCTGCAGAGATCTAGAGGGAGGTGGCATGAGTAGCCTATTATCACAGTTTATACATAGTAGCCATACTTGAGGGATAGAGGGTGCCAGTCTACTCTGAGAGGGTAGGGAGATTAGACATGGTAGGAAACAAGATGGGACCACCACCACCACCACCACCTCCACATGATGGAGAGAGTCAGTCCTAGGTCTAGGGCTTTGATGTACAGACATATCTTGAGACTTTGATCCAGTTTTTGGGATCTCACATTGTACTTGTATCATGATTTATATATATGAGATGACTAGATTTTTGATATATCTTGTGTACTTGTCTCACTTGTGATGGATGTTTCAGTATTATTGTCTTGTTATATTGTTCAAATGTATGATATATGCTCATAAATGCTCATGTATAGTCTCTCTCATAGTTGTATGTTTAGTTCTCATGTTATGATATACTCATGTTTCTGAAAATGATCTCTTTATGATATAGATATGATAAAAAGATTAACCCCTTGTGATGATAGGAGCAAAAAAGGATGTGATATGAAAGACAAGAAGTGAAAGACATGATCGAGAAAAAGTGATAGATGAGCGCAGTTGACCGACAAGTCCGTGAAAGATCAAAGGAGAGCTCTCTCCATATGCAAGATGAAAAACTAAACTAACATGAACCTAAGAATGCAAGCTACTATGAAAAGTGGTTTACTTGCAAGGTCACAAAGCCATTAGACTCTAATAATCATCATTGAGCTTTATTGGTAGCATCGCAAGATCATACAACACACACTAGTATAACTATGTGTATCTGAATATGATCTATATCAGATAGGGATGTGGGAATCCCACCTAAGCATCAAAGACATGTAGGTCAAGATGACTAGTGTAGTGAGGTTCTCTAAGTTTGGTATAGCAAGATTATTCTTGCATCAAGAAACAAGAAATTCAAGATGACTACAAGCATGCACTTGTGGAAAATAGTCAAGGATAATACATTATAGATCCTAGTGTCAAGTGGAACAAGCACGAATTATCATGACAGTTAGGATCGACAAAATATACCCACAAGTAGAAAATAGATAAAACATGTCCTCATGCCCCCAGTCTTCTAGCTAGGCATCATCGAAAACTATTAGGGAGAGAACACTTAGCAAAGAAATCATCATAGACAACACATAAAGAAATAAAGTCAAGCAAGTCTTAGCGAGTCAAGTGTTTAAGTGTGTGTGTGTAGGTTATAGAGTCAAACTTTGAGTATCGCATCTGCTAGTGAGAAATATTGTATCATTCTACACTACAGGTAGGATATCTGATAAGTGTTAAGAAACACTTGACGCTAGGGAAGTGTTTGAAAAACATAGTTGGGGTGGTGTTGAAAAACACCATTTGCGAGGTGTCCTAAAGACTAATGCATCCAAAAGACCAAAGCTAACATAGTTATGCCCCCTAGACAAAGACAAAGACCAATTCCAAACCAAGGAAACAAGGACAAGGCATGATGGAGAAAGGCTAAGTGTTGAGGACACGTGCTAAGAAATAGGTGTGTAAAAGCCTCAAGTAGCACCTGTTTCCAAGTTTTTACCACTTGGTAGATTTTTTAGGATTTTTTATTTTTTATTTATTTTTATTTATTTTTTTTTATTTTTTTTTGTATTTTTGCTACCAAGGTGCTTGTTTCCAGGTTTTCACCAAGGCACTTTTTCTATTTTTAAAATTTTTTTGCAATTTCTTTATTTTTTTATTTTTTCAGGATCAATAAATATGTACAAAGGATGCCTCCAGACAGAACAGGCATCATGGATAGAACTTCTTTAGGTGCAAGACATTGATAGGATCAGGGAGATGCTCTCCCTCTTCAGTAGATAATAAATAAGTACCTATCCCAAAAGCTGCAGTAATGATGTAAGGTCCAAGCCAATTAGGCTCAAATTTTCCCTTTTGATCTCTATGTTGTTGATTCTTAGGATTTTCACGTAGTACAAGATCTCCCACTTTGAATTCTCTAGGGTGAACCTTTTTGTTGAAGGCCATGGACATGCACTTTTGATAAACCCTCATATGGTCAAATGATGCTTGATATTTCTCATCTAGAAGTTCTAACTCCTGAAGTCTCATGGCACAATAGTCTTCATCTATAACTAGACCTTTGAGGGAAACTCTAAGAGAAGGAATCTCAACCTCTAAAGGTAACACTACTTCAACACCATATGTAAGGGAAAAAGGAGTAGCCCCTGTAGGAGTATGAATACTCGTTCTATAAGCCCATAAAGCTAGATTTATCTATAAATGCCAATCTCTACCATTCTTATGAACTGTTCTATGTAGGATTTTAAGAATGGTTTTGTTTGATGCCTCTGCTTGACCATTTCCTTGCGGGAAGTAAATGGAGGACCAATGTTGTTTAATCTTGAATTTCTTGCAGAGTTGCTTAAGGTCCTTATTTTTGAATTGACCTCCATTGTCAATGATAATCTCAGAAGGCACTCCATATTGACAGATGATATGGTTCAGAATGAATAGAGAGACTATCTTGCCCGAGGCAACAGAAAGTGGGACAACTTCTACCTATTTAGTGAAGTAATTAGTAGTAGTGATAATAAATTTATGTCCACCTAATGACTTGGGATGAATCTGGCCAATAAGATCAAAGGCCCAGCGCTGAAATGGCCAATGAGATATAGAAGGAATAAGCTCCCTGCCTGGAGCATGTATTAGGTTACCATGTTTTTGACACTTTTCACATGACTTTGCAAAAGCTATTGCATCAATCTGCATCATAGGCCAATAGTACCCCACCCTAAGCAACCTTCAGGCCATGGTAAGACCATTGGAATGTCCCCCACAAATGCCCTCATGAATGTCAACTAACACTTGGTCAAATTCTTCTTTTTTTAAGCATCTAAGAAGTGTTATATCTAGACCCCTCCTATACAAATCACCAGAGATAAGGGTATGGTGAGAGGCATTTTGGGTAAGGTTTCTTCATTCAGATCAGTTAAAGGTTTCAAGGACAATGCCATCATGAAGGTATGAGTAAATGGCACCATAACGGGATGATTCATGACCAACAAGAGTACATATAACGTGGCTTTCTTGGGAGTCATAGATAGGGTAATGTAGCTCTTCCACCAGGAATTCAAATCTGGACTCATGCTACTCTAACTGAAGAAGTGAAGCAAGTGTGGCCATAGCATCATCTGCCTTATTTTCTTCCCAAGGGATTTGCTGAAATGTGACAAATGTGAAGTATCGTCTCAAGGAATCAACCATTTTCTTGTAAGGTACCAGTTTCTCATCTTTTGTTTGGTATTCTTCATTGAATTGGTTGATTATTAGCTATGAATCCCCATAAATATGTAACTCTATGATTCTCCATTCTATGGCCATCTTAAGTCCATTTGTTAAAGCTTCATACTCAGCAATGTTGTTTGTACATGGGAACAGTAGCTTGTAAGACTTAGGAATTGTGTGTCCATGAGGAGAAACAAACAACACACCAGCTCTTGAATCATTTTACATTAAAGATCCATCAAAGAACATTTTCCATGTTCTTGCAGTCATGTACATGAGATGCTCATCTAGGAAGTCAACTTGAATAGGTGCACTATCTTGAATTGGGAAATCAGCCAATTGATCTGCTATAGCTTGTCCTTTCATAGCTTTATGCTCAATGTACTCTATGTCAAACTCTAAGAGGATCATCATCCACTTAGCAAGTCTACCTGTGAGAGAAGCCTTACCGAGTAAATTCTTGAGTGGATCAATCTTTTCTATGAGGTGTATTGTATGTGCAAGCATGTAATGTCACAACTTTTGGGAAGCAAACACAACTGCAAGGAAAGCTTTCTCAATGTTGGTATAATTAGCGTCATATGAAACAAGCGTATGACTAATATAATATATAGCTCTTTCTTTCCCATGTCCATCAAGTTGAGCTAGTAATGCCCCCAAGGAAGATGTTGTTGCTGAAACATATAGAATAAGTGGCTTCCCTGGGATAGGAGGCATTAAAATAGGAGGATTTGCCAAGTATTTCTTGATTTGGTCCATGGTCTTTTGACAATCCTCATTCCAGATACATTTAACTCCCTTATGTAAGTTCTTATTGAGAGGTTGAGCTCTATTTGCCAGCTATGAAATGAACCTCCTTATGGATTGAAGACATCCTTGAAGATTCCTCATTTGACTAATGTTTTTAGGAGGTGGCATATCCATGATTGCTTGGACTTTTTTAGGGTCTACCTCTATTCCTTTTACTGAAATAATGAATCCTAGAAGTTTTCCAGAGGTGACACCAAATGCACACTTCTTAGGATTTAACCTTAATTGAAATTGTTCCATGCAATCTAGAATGACTTCTAAATCACCTAAGTGTGTGTCTCTTTTCTTAGATTTGGCCAAGGTGTCATCCACATAATCTTCCATGTTTTTATGCATCATGTCATGAAAAATAGTTGTCATAGCTTGTTGATAGGTGGCTCCTGCATTTTTTAATCCAAAAGGCATAATGTTCCAACAATAGGTACCCCATGCACAAGTAAATGTAGTCTTTTCTTGATCTTCAAGAGCTATCTTGATCTAATTATATCCAAAAAAACCATGCATCAAGGAATATATCTCATAACCCACAGTCATGTCCACTATCATGTCTATATTTGGGAGTGGAAAATCATCCTTTGGGCATGCTCTATTGAGATCTCTAAAGTCTGTGTAGATTTGAATGGATTTGTCATGATTGGAAACTGGTACAATATTTGATATCCATTCAGCATAGTCAATAGCTCTTATGAATCCTGTGCTAAGGAGTTTTTCTAATTCTACTTTGACTAGAAGATCTATGTGAGGATTCATTTTTCTCAATTTTTGTAGGATTGGTTTCACACCTAGAGCTATGGACAAGTGATGCATAATAAGATTAGTGTCCAACCCTGGTATATCTGAATAAGTCCATGCAAAATTAATCTTCTTTCTCTGTAAGAACTTGGTGTATGCTTCCCTTTCTTGTGTTGACAAGGACTAAGCCAAGTGTATTATCTGTGGAGCCTCATTTGTACCCAAATTGACTGGTTGTGTTGGCTCAACAAGCACTAAAGATCTTTCTTGAAAGTAACTCGGGAGACAATCAATTACCCCATCCTTAGGTGCCTCAGAGAGGTTTTCACCCTTGGATACGTCATTTATTTTTACTTTTTTTGGTTTTGACACTGCCACACAGTGGTTTTCACCATCAGAACTCCTATTCTTTTTATTTTATGACTAAGGTACTTGATTTCTAGCTCTGTCATGCTGGTAGTCAGTTCACTAGTGGAAGAGACTATGGGTTCAATTACATTCAGGTAACAGGTTATCTGATAGTCATTCTGGAATGTCAAGAGCTCAGGTTCTTGATAATGTTGGGACCAATCAATAAGATTAGGGTGAGCAAGAGGTAAGTCAATGGCAAGTTCAAGGTTGTGAATGTGGATGATATCATCTTTGGTGATTGAAGAGTCAGAGTCTGTCAAGTATTCTTCTAAGCTACCCAAATTAGGATTCATCCTACCAAGTGAAGAATCATCCACTAAGGCAACATGTGGGTTCTAGTCCTCCAATCCTACATGTGACTCATCAACTACCTCGAGATGAGAACTATAAGTATGGATGAAATCTACATCCATGTCGACTATGGAGGAATCAGATAAAATCTCCCATTCATACTCGTGTGAATCTATATCTGAATCCCAACTAGGATGTTTACACCATGCATGTTTAGGACATCTTGATGTGGAGGATCTAATGTTACCAAGGGTAACACCTTTTCAAACACCATTCTTGTATTGATGTTCTTTGACAGGATCTTCTACACTTGATTCATCTTGTTCTAGGTTCGAACTTGTCGCATGAGCAACTGGATTATCTGAATCTCCCCAAAGGAGATTAGTGGAAGGGACCTAATCTTCACACATATCTTGTTGATTTGTTAAATTTGGCCTATATTTTGGTTCATCTTCACTATCCAAATCATCAAGGATAGGATTAGTTTTCTTGTTATGATTCTCAAATCCTAGGCTAACCGTCTTCTTAGAGCTTGCATCCAAAAAGAGCATGATCAAGAGGTTTAGCTCTAGCATCCAATCTTTGACTGAGAGGGCCATGTCTAGGATAGCCCATCTATTTGACAAAAGTGTATCCTCTCCCATAAGCCTTAGGAGAGGGAGATAAATTCTCATTGTGCATATATTTTTATTCTTTATAAATCCAATCTTTAATAGCCACTTCTTCTTTCTCATCTTGGATAGGCACTGAAGACTCTACAAATATGCCAAATAGAGTCATAATTGAAGAGGAAGGTTTCATCTCTTGTGAAGGCTTACCATAAGACCTAGGTGAAACTGGAAGCTTCACAAAGGATTCAAGTTGATACCCCCCCATGCCAAGGTCTAATGTCTTGAATCTATCCTTGCATTCTGCCAAGGTTGCATTGAAGTCCTCTACTTCTCTATTGAGAGGAACATGAGCATTTGCTGAGATTGAATTAATAGATAAAGTGTTATCCCCTGGTATACAAATCTCTACTCCATTGTAGGGTAACTTAACACATTGATAATAAGTAGATGGTACTACTTTCATATCGTGAATCCATGGTCTACCAAGTAAGATGTTGTATGTGAGAGGTCCGGCATCAACAATTTGAAACAAAATGTCTTTCTCAATGGGGCCAATCCTAACAGGAAGGACAACCAACCCCTTGGAACTTCTTTCTACCTCATCATAGGATTTTATGGTGATCTTCTTTCTGGCATCTATCACTTGTTTAGAATAATCTAATATCTTTAAAAGACTCAAGGAACAAATATTGAGCCCAGTACCCCCATCTATCAACACATGCCTAACACGGGTTTTGTGGATCATGACTTCAATATGAAGGGCGAGATTGTGTGGGTGGCTCAAAGATTTATCATCATCTTCTGAAAAGGTAAGGTAATGAGGACTGGCAATATGATTAACCATGCTTTGGAATTGATCAACATCTAAGTTATTGGGAACATTTTCCATGCGCAAAGCATCCTCAAGGACTTTCTTATGTCTCAAGGACAAATCTAAGAGCTCCAAGATTGAAATTTGAGCTGGGGTTCTTTGCAATTGATCAATAAGGTTATAGCTCAACTTAGGGCTAACTGCTATCTTTAAGGTGGCATTCTTAGATACCACTTGCTTTGGTTTATCAGGCTGACTTGAACTGGGCCCTCTAATGACAATAGGGCCTTGACTTCTTGTGACAACATTAAGAGCTTGGGATGACATCCTACAGCGAGGACCCCTTAGAACCACAATAGGTTCTTCATCAAAGATAGGAGGAGAGTCCACATCGAGATCATAACCATAGGGATCCTTGTTCCTCATCATGTTGACATTTTCCTCCACAACTTTGAGCATGTTGACAACATTATCTATAGTTGTGTAAGTGTAGTTGATCTCAGCCTTGCCATTCTTTGGTTTAGAGGTTTCCCCCTTCTCATACTTGGGCAAGGGCTCTTTGAAAGCCTTATGATCAGCATTGGTGTTCAAACCATCCACCTTAAGTTTTCCATTCTCAATGACATCTTGGATGATATGCTTTAGTTTCCAACAATTTTCAATAGTATGTCCAATGCCATTATGAAACTTACAATAGGATTTTTTATCCCACCAATGTGGCTTAACATCAGGTATGTAATGCTTTGTGGGATCTCGAGGATGCAAAAGATATTTGGCAATAAGTGTTTTGAAGACATCCTCATATGAATCACCAAGTTTTGCAAATTGACGCCTCTCTTTCTTAGGCTTATCTTGGTATCTTGGCTTGTTGTCTTGTTGATGAGGTGCATTGAGTTTCATGGCTTGAACATCACTAGACAAGTGAAAAATAGCTTGATCTTTAGGTTGAGAGGAGTCCACATCTCCATTGTTGACCACTTGTTTGTTCCTATTCCAATGTGCATTCTTCCCTTTATCCTTGTTAGCATTGTTGTTATTTTGACCATTGTTATTAGTATTTCCATGTCTGGTCAAAATTCCTTGCTCTCTCAAGACATCCTCAATCCTACATGTGGTTTCAACCATTGTATCAAAGGAATTAAAAACCATCTTCCTAACTTCATATCGCATTTCGGGAACCAGATTGCTAACAAGGATGTCAATCTTTTCATTTTTAGGAATGGTCCTAAAGTAGCAAGAGCATTGTCATCTCCACCTTTGCAAGAAAGTGACAAAGGATTCCCCTTGATTTTGCTTTAATTTGCATAAGTCCAACATGGTGACAAATATTGAAAGGTTGTATGCAAAGTGTTGGACAAATCTATGGACAAGTTCTTTGAAAGTCTTGATAGGGGGAGTTATATTGGTGAACCATTCCATTGCTTGACCTTTGAGACTCCTTGGGAATAACCTCATGAGATAGGAGTCATCTTGATGAAACTCAAAGCTCATAATGTAGAATTGGCGCACATGGTCATGTGGATCCCCATTACCATCATACTTGACATATTGGGAATTTCCACCTTCCTAGGAAAATCTTTCATGCTCACACTCTTGTCAAAAGGATTAGGACAAATTGAGTCAAGTGAGAATGAAGTCTTAGGTGCCAATAGATTTTCCATCATACTCTTCATTTGTTTGATCTCTTCTTCTTGAGATGGATTTTTCTTCTTAATCTTTCTGTCCACATCAAAGTTATAGGGGACTCTAGCAGCCTTGTTGATTAAGCTCTCCAGGAACTTGTCTTTGTTTTTCTCTAGATATCTCTCCACATATTGTTGGAAGAGTGGTTCTTGTTGCATCTTCATGAAGTCTTGAGCATTGAGATCAAAACTTGAGCTACTACCTCCATGTTGGGAACCATGATGAGCACGTTGTGAGGGTTGTTTTGAGTTCCTAGGAGGTGTTTATTTCCTATAATGAGCATGTTGTGAAGTCCTTCTTCCTCTAGGACTAGGAGATCTTGAAGGGGTTCTTGAACACCTTCTGCTTCATGGGGTCCTAGAAGGAGTAGATGGTGGGGAGTTTTTTCCACTATTGACACCCCTGTTGCTGAATTGGGCATTAAGTTGTTGGGCCAAAAGTCTATCTTATTCTTCTTGAGAGGCTTTCCTTTCCAATTATAACAAGGCTTGTCTCTCCACCTCTAGGAGTCTAAACCTCTCTTCCTTTATAGCTTGTTCATCTAAAAAGGATTTCTTTTCATGCTCAATTCTTTTGAGCCTTTCACTTTTATACCTTGAAGTTGTTTGGAGTGGTGAACTTGGTCTCGAATGTTTGAACAAGTCATTGGTATACGCTGCATCCACATGAGCATCACAAGGTTCATTGTCTTGGTCTTCATGTTGTGACCATTCTTCTTGGTGATCTTATCTCTTATACCTTTCACCCCTTTGATGTGCATCCAAATATCTGGTATTGATAAGGGGTGAGTCTAGTTGATTGTCATGAGAGGAATCACCAAATAGAATTTTGTCTCTATGTCTCTCAAATATGTCATCAAGATTTTTATCCATTGCTTCTCTCTCCTGTCGAGTCATTGTGTAACTCATGTCCATACTTGAGCAAGAAGATGCTAACGGGCTTCTCAACTCACTAATAGTACTCTTAGGATTAAACCAAACTTTGGACTTGCTCCTAGGTGATTGGTCAAACACAAGCTCTCTTCCTTTATGTTTTTGGTGAGTTTGAACAAGGGGTAATTGGTTAAAGACTATCTGAGGTCATTTCCCTTCATTCACTTGATACCTTGTCATAACTGACATGAAAGGAAAATAACTTGGTGATAAGATGACCCTAAGAAATTTTGGTATCAAACTAGGATGGTAGAAGCATTCACTTGTCCAAAAGAGAGGTGATAAGATAGAATTTTTGCAAAAGGTGTAAATCAACACTGCCATAGAGGTGCCCAACAATCGGGTGAATACCCTAACACATATGGATCAGGAGGATGATTTACCCAAGTTATACTTGATTAGATTTGAAATTGGATGGAAATGAATGGACAAGAGATTACTAACACTCTCCAAGTGTGTTATCAAAGAATCTAAAGGTTTGTCTTCTCCACAAGGATGATTTCTAACTTACCGATTCCAAGCAAGGTCACTTGTAAAATCAAAGATTACTAATCAAAGGGTCAAAGCACAAGAATCCCAAGTGCAAAAAAGCTTCCAATAATGGGACAAATAACCTGATCTGACCTACATCAACCAAAGGAGACTGGAAATAGGATTAGACTGCTAGACAACAAATTGATTTTGTGTGATAGTTTGTAGGATAGCAAGATGATATAACTTGACCAGATGATATTTCACAAGAAGTAGTATGATAGAATCTAGGTAGTTGATACGATAGAGTGCATAGTATGCAGGTGATACAAAAGCAACAATAAAGTATCGAATGATAATACTCAGGCAGGTGTGTGATGATTGTTAAGTATCACATGACTCTTGACCAGTGAATGTGAAAAATCTAGTTTTGAAGGTAATTTGGTCAAAGTTGTAGGTTGATAAGTTCAATTTCTCAGTTTTAAACATAGTAATGATAGAAAAAAGATAGGTTTGCAAATAGTAAGGGATCAAACATGTCATAAAACACTTGGGAAAGGGCAAAAGAAACCTTGTCAAGACATGCACTTGGGATATCAAAATAGAAAAATCCTATGAGCACTACTATGATGTTTAATGTTCAAGAATGTTTACATGGGTAGATCACAGTGAAGACAATTCAAGCACTTGCTAGCCTAGAAAGACAAAGGCTCAATACTCAACAACTTGGTCCACACTTGATGTCCCATCGCCTCACACAAAGTGGTTGCCCACAATAGATGTTGGCTTTGTCATGGAAGTGCCATTGACACAACCAAAGGAACACATATGGTGAGTAAAATCTTGGATTGATCCAGGTAGTCCACTAGGATCGATCCTTGCATCGAGATGTTGAGCGGAAAAATTGGGTAGCTTCTATCTATATGGTTTGTAATAAGGGCTTCCATTCACAATACCCCTCTTGCTCCCCGAAGGGACTCCTTACCTTGCGGCAAGTAACGGACCTCGTGGCCACAAGAGTACCTTAAGCATTCTTGCTTAGCATTTTTCTCATGGTCACAATCCCACAAGTACTCACACTAAGTGAAGACAAGTACTATGTCTACCAAGTTTTTGTGTCCTTGATAGCCTTGAGTTTATAGTGGGTTGGAATAGTTGAGTATTAGCTTGTCCCCACTTGGGTCATTCCTCTTGATTTCTCAAGAGCAGGCCCGCTAAAGGATTCTAATATAACAATAAGTGGATCAACCTTTGAAAGTCAGGATTTCTAGTTCACCACAAGGGTGAAGAGCATACTCTCCTATTTCAAAAGCCTTTCCCAAACACACCAAGAAAAGTTCAATTAGCCCTCTTGCTTTCGAAATCTAGAGGTGGTTCAAGATTTTTGGTTCACCACAAGGGTGAAGAGCATACTCTCCTACCACCAAAAGAGTCCTATGACAAGATATTAAGTGCCTAAGAAAAAAAAGAACTAGTATAATGCCGCACTTAAAAATGAAAGAAAAGAACAAGCACTTGATTTTTTTTATGCTTTGGGCAGCCTACAAGAAATATTAGTAGCCCTTGTGCATTTGAAGCTTTGACATGCATTCTTTTTAGCAAATAATGCAAGCAATTAGGGCACACCTACAAGCACAGCTCATTAGCCCCACAAGGTTAGTGCATCAAAATCAGATATAATCTACAAATAAAACTCTGTCCTAACATAGAAAATCAAAACCAGAAAGCATAAAATCTGAATCTTGCAAGATAAAAGAACTGAAAATAGTCACTTCTAGGCTTGGATGATAGTTTGCTATCAGATAAAGTTTGCACGATACTTCACAGTATAGGAGTGCGATACTTTTGTTCTATACGACAACTCACACTGTATCCAGGTGACAGAGTATTGTATGGCTGCACGGCAGAGTCCTGTATGGTCGCATGATACTTTTACTGGAAAAGTATTGCACGGGTATGTAAAGAATTGTCATACAATATTGGAAGATTGTCGTAAGATACTCTTCCAAAAAAATAGAAAATAGTCAGAACAACAAGATAACAGTGACAAAAAAATTAGTGGAAATGCAAGGAAATAAAGGCAAAAAAGAACTATTCTGCCCCACGGTGGATGCCAAAAATGTGCACTGCTCTAGGTCTTTAGTTCCAAGAGCATCCATTAATTGGAAGCCTTGAGAAAGTGACTTAGATCTCCCTAGGCATGGAGTGCAAGGGTGTTTAGAGGGCTCTTAGCTAGAGCTATTAAGCATGCAACCTCTCTTAGTAAACCATGCAATGGGAGATTCAAAGAGACAAGGGAAAGAATGCTAATATCTTCAAGAATCACAAATGAAAGATGTAATGCAAACTATGCTAGAATGAGAATGCAAAAATGCAACTATGCTATGAAAATGAGAGTATTACAAGCCTTTGCTAATTAAGCTAGAACATGAAAGGAAGTAAGCTAAGAAAGCTATGAAAACTAAGCTATAATGCAAGTATGAATACTAAAATGCAACAATCTCTCCAAAGCTCCAAAGTCACCAAGAAAACCTGCAGCACAACATTAGCATCAAGAGTGGATCCTAGAATGAGAAAAGAGCTCTCCTTTTAAAGATAAATGGACCATGGAGATTAAGAGGCAAAAGATTTGATCAAGGGTGGAGTTTGAAAGTGGGATCAATCCTTGTGTACAAATCTCCTCCAATGAGAAAGAAGTGTTGACTTTTGTGCCCCATGTGAGACAAAAAGGTCTTTTCTTCTTTTTTATAAAATAGGAATAATGCTTTATTTGTGCAACTTAGGATAAGAGGTAAGTGGGAGATTTTTATTTAATAAAAGGGGAGGGAATTCCTTTTAATTAAATAAAGACTTAGGATAAAATGGTTAATCCATAGAATATAATCGAATAAATTATAGAATTAGGATTTGATCAAGGAAATTGATTTAATTTGAAAATATTGCAAAGCATTGATTCAGGAAATTGATAAATTGAAGAATGGGGCCCAAAGTCTAGGCGACCATTTTAGGGTGCATACAAGTATATTTTAACATACTATTATCAACAAGAAATAAATTCAGCAAGTAATATTTTGGCAATAAATAATATTTGAGATTTTTGACTACTTATTTTTCAATGACTAGGTGGAATATTATTATAAGTTGAAGTATATTCCACAAAATTATATCATGGTGATGTCAATGTGTACCTTAGTATGCCCCTTGACTCCTTCAATGATGTTTATAGGGGTTTGTTTCTTTTTTCATAACTTCAATGCTATACAATGTCGAAATTAGGAAAATGATACATCACTGAAAAGTTGGCTCCAGGTAATTTGTAGTGGCTAAATCTTATCATTATATTTCTTATTGGTATATTTTTTTGCATGTTTAAATCATATCCATATCACTATTTCTAACTTTTGAGCTCACAACTTATTTTTGTGTATTCAATTTTCATTATTCTTACAATATTGGAAAGGAATTTTAGAGCTCTTCAAATCTATCCATTTACTTTTTCTAGAATGTAGCCCATGTACTTTTCATTTTTTTATGATTTAAAATTTTAATTAATTACTTTCACATCTTGGATCTTGAAAATGATATTCTTTCATGACATGAATTTATTTGATCTTCTTTACATGCATTGAGATTATTGAAATCTTATTTAATCATTTGAGGAGGTATCATGGGGTTTTTTATTCATCCTTTTGTAGTCATCCTAAAAAGGATAATTATGATTCTTGGAAAAATAGAATATTAACACATTTCAAGTGGTTTAATATTTTTCTTAATCTCTATAGAATCATACTTAAACTCAAGACACAAGGGAGTAAATTAGCTTGGGGTAACATTAGTGATCATGTTGTAGGAATGATTTGTTCTAGTGTTGTACACCTTGCAAAATATTTGTAATGTCATATTTTATTATTATGTTTATTGAACTCATGGGCACATGGATGAACATACATCACGTAGATATTCTATGGAGCTTTCATAAACTTTTCATTATTAGGCCTACTTTATGTATTTTTTTGTAACATTGAGATTATATTTATTGCAGGTGTCACGTTGGAATATGGTATTATAATTATTTAATAGTGGAGAAAGATATTTAATGAAGTGTAAAATTAGTATCCAATAGTAAATGAGGGGTCATCTGTATTATATTCACATGGTTTTACTTTACCACTAGATACACATTTTGTGTGAGCTTGTTCCTATAAAACAAAATATATGTGCAACTATGTTGTAAATTATAACATTGTACAATTTACAACACATTTTATGGTCTCCTAGTTCTTATCTAAGCCTACTTATAGTCACAATACTAAAAATCTAATGTCATATCTTCACATGATAATCTAATAGACTTATGTGCCATCATTTTGATCCACACACCATTTTGAATATCTTACTTAAGGTATGAAGGTTGATGATAACAATAGTCATATTTCTTTTAGTTGTTCCAACTAGTCATGTTCCTTCTCTAGGGCAGCAATTTATTTATTAGTGTGTTCTAAATTTTTTTATATTTTTCATGTGTTCACTACTATGACAAAAGGGTAAAAAGATTCTAAAACAAAATGAGCATTTAATGTAAGAATAATAAGGAAATTGGAAGAGATATATGGCACACTTAGTTGATTTTAATCTCATTTGAAGAAATCATGAATGAGAGAAGTGGAAAAGAGAAAATAATCTTGCAAATCATGTTCATCTACAAATCTGTACCATCAAATTTTCAATTATTTTAAAAAAAATCTAAGTCTGAAACGGCTACTCCCAGAGTTATTAATGTGGTAGACAAACCTTGACCTATTTTCAAGAAGTGCCTCTATAAATCCTCTGTAAACAATTTTTCTAGTGCATTTTATTGGGTACCTATTAATGTTGTTCACACAAAGGAAATTTGTATTTAAATTAATGCTCCACTAAAAGAATAAAATATCACAAAAAATGTTGAATTCAAAGATAAATATATGGTAGATGACTAGGACAAGCTTTTGCCTAATTTTTCCAATATATGGGATAAGAATTTGGATGTGTGGACTTACTTTCCAATGTTTTGTGAGGAAGGAATCATACAATTTTTTCTAAGAAGAATACATGAAGAATTCATTTGGTTAGACCAACCATACATGAAAGCCAAAGAAGCTATAAGGGAGGTTACTGGTATGTGCTCTACAAGTGATGTTTTAGCTCTCAAATTAGTAAAGAATGATGTAGTCATGGAATTAACCAAAACCACATTTGACAAAAGGTCTCTGAGATTTTATGAGATTTTTGACTTGGGAGTTAGAAATGTCACCATGGGTATTTTATGAAAATTTTATTTTACATTTAGGGAAGGTTCCTCTTCTACAACTTTCATTCATACAAATTACCACAAGTTTAAAGAAGAGAAGGACTTTGAACTATGCAAAATTATAAGGCAACAACTAATGGAAAACCTTGAGTGGAAAAAGAATACTAAAGACCCTTTTTGATATGGCTTGTTAATTGTGTGTTTAGTACTTCATTTTCTAAGAGGAGTTCCTGGCAGGTTTAGAATTATTTGGAGAAAAGACATCTCTCTTGATATCAAATTAGGGATCATATGCTCATTTTTCAAGAATTGAAGTAAATGGACACAACATTTTATGGATTCTTTAAGGAATTTCAAATTGAAATGGACAAAAAAAAAGTACATTCATAGGTAGTTGAAGAATATAAAGAAATGATCACATTTATGATCGACAAGGATAATTGTTACATGGAAAGGATTGATCCTAGAATTCATTGGATTCCCAAGTTTCCATATGAAATCTTTGAACATATGAGTAGATGTAATATGCAAATATTTTTTTAAAAAATTCTATAGATCTCAATGAGGAAAGGTTTGGAATGTATGATGAAATAACCAATAAGATATTCAAGAAAAATGTGATTGAAAAGGTTGAGAAGATGAAAGAAGATCTGGATGAGAATTTTGGAATATTTGTGGATGCCCCTCATTCACCCCAAGTTGTTATAAGATCCAAAAGTTACACACCATGTCTCCACCAAGTAATAAAAGGTTTGCACCTGAGGTATCTAAAGAAATTGAGAAGAATAAGCCAAGATAGAAGGAGCAAGTTAGAAGAGAAATGACTAAAATAATTGATATAGATAATGATGACATAGATGAAAACAAAGAAACAAATAAATTTGACCTTGGGAGAAGAGAAAGGAAATTTGATCAAAGTATTTCAAAAAGAAAAGGAAAGGGCAAGGGCATACTAAGAGAAAAGTCAAAGAAATATAAAGAGACTCCTCTAGAGTCACCTAAGGAATATTCCCTTTCTCTTGAATTTATGTTGGGCATGATTGAAAATAATAAAGGCCTAAAATCTATTGCTAAGATATATCCATTTGTACCATTGTATGGACAAGAAACTATTGCAGAAGTCATTCTAATGTGTAAAATCAAAAGCATTTTAACTTTGAGTGATATTTCTAATCAACTTCTAGATATCCCAATGGATATTTTAGTTGAAAAGAGAAATGAATCCATGAATCATGATGCTTCAATGAGGGAGGAAACTTTGTTACATGTTGGAATTGTACTATTAAAAGAAGAGAAAGTAAGGCTTTCCAAATGCAAAATAAATAAATAAATGAGAATATAGAAAAGCACAAATACTCTTATGAATATGGGTGATGAAGATAAAGAGGAAGTACAAAAAGATATAGAAGAGATATCCACAAGAATTGTGAAAGAATTAATGTAGGGTATTAAATAACTAAGGATAACTATTTCTTGAATGATGAACTAGAATATCTCTCTTCATATTTTCAAGATATTGATGTCTTTATCTTCGATTCCTCATTGAAACAAGTTGTCAGTCCTAACAATGCTAAGGCTCCTCCTTTGGAGAAGTCTTGTACAAATAAATATAGTGAGAAGAAAAGTGAAGTAGAAATGGACAAAGCAGAAGCTATTGAAAAAATTGATAAGAAGCAAGAGGCTCCTTCAAGTGCTATAAATGTTGGTAAGGAATCCACCAACTCCTTCAAAGACGTTCTAACTATCCAATTGTAATTTGACTTATTTGTAGCCCCACAATTGTTACATGCCTCTACTCTTAAATGATAAATTGATTTATCAAATAGCTCTCCACCACACAAACTTCAAATTATTAATATGTTAGGTGCTATAGGTAGGAAAGAGTCCCTACATGAGCAAGAGAAGAAAACTAGTCTAATTGAAGGTGTAGTAAAAAATATTCACAAGTGTTTACTAAAATTTGACATTGACACTTCCTTACCACTAGAGAAAAAATTGCAATTAATGATAAATTATTTTAAATATAACTTTGAGCATGTTAAAAAGAATTTCAAAGAGGAAGTAGTAAGAAAATTGAACTATGAAATGTTGGTTGAAGTTCCAGACAAGTGTGCAAATTTACACAATACTTTGAAGACAAATTTTAAAAATTCAAGAAAAATATTATTGATGTTCCTAGCTTATAATAGTTTTTCTTGAACTGTCTTGAATCTACCAAGAGCATCAACAGCCAAATTGACTTTGTAGAGTCATATATTTTTCTTCATTCTAATAAATATGATTTGGGTAGTGATAAGGATGGCTCACTTGGAGGATTAATGAGACAATTTCATGAGCAATTATCTATGTTGCAAAAATAGAGAGAAAAAATAAAGAAATAATTTTGTTCATTGAGAGAGATTATGGGTTTGAGTTTGGCCTCCTTAACTAACATCTTGAATGATGCATAGGAGATAGAGAAAAAAATAATTGTCTGTAGACAATATAATCATTATTGAGGACTTATATTTGTAGTTCAAATGTCATAACTAAGAATCTCTCCTCCATAAAGGCCACATGGGACACTAAGCTATTAAAACTCAAAGTGAAATACAAGAACATTTTTCCTTAAAAGAAGGCATTATAAGAAAATTTTGGTCTATTTTCCCTTTTGTAGTTTTGAAGATACGGTTGATAAATTTTATACATAGCCTTAATTTTTGTGATGTTTATCTATGGGGGAGATTTCTATGTTTTTTATTAAGGTAAAAATAGGTTTTGAATGGAACCTGAAACCATTTACAAAAAAGCAAAGAGATTTAGCATTTCAGTTTTACAAAAAAGAGACACCTACCAAAAAGACAAAGGCGGGACCCGAAACAACCCTAGTAGTGACAACAAAAACAAAAGAAACAATTACAAGCAAAACTACCAGTGAACGCCCAGCAACCCCCTAGAATAGACTAGTTTTTATCATTTTCTCTTCCTTTTTCTACAGGTCCTCCATCTTCTGGATAACACCTTTCAGATCATTCATTTCCTTTGGAGTTTCTGGAACCTTCCTTTGAGTGCGGCCTCTAGTTCTCATTCCCAGAACCAACATTCCCAACATCATCATCAATTGTTATGGTAGTTTTTTTCCAGCGGGTTCTTTTCCAAATAGTTCTACAACATTTCTAGGGAGATTTCTATCTTATATATTGATAAAGAGAATATGTATGTATGTGTGTGTGTATGTATAGAATATATATAAATACATATACACACACATAGATATATACATATACATACATGCATAAATAATATACATACATATGTGTGTGTATCTTGATTAATAAATTTGACCCACAAGCACAGTAGCCCAACTGGGGCTTAGAGCCAACAAGCACACCAACCCAACGAGGGTGTGGGGATTTGAACATTGGTGACACCATTAACATTGCCCCAACTTAACCATTGCATTATGAGATAAACCCTATATATATAGACACACACACATACATATACATATGCACACACATATGCATACATTTATATACATGTGTGTGTGTATATATATATATATATATATATATATATATATATATATATATATATATATATATATATATATATATATATATATATATATATATATATATATATATATTTGTGTGTGTGTGTGTGTATTTATATATGTGTGTGTTTGTGTGTGTATACATACATATATATATATGTATGTATATGTATGTATGTATGTATGTATATGTATCATCTTAAAATGGAAGCACTTCCATGTTAAGAGTGTTTAGCCCTCTGAGTAAGTGGTTTAGGGTCATGATTGGCATCTTTGCATTCTCCCTTATCTTCCACTTCTTCTCTGCACTTGATTTCTTCATTCTAGGTGAAATTTGGGTTAAGGTCTTAAGGACTTTCCTAATTTTCTCTCTTCCATGGCTCCATTTTCTAGGTAGGATTTAGAAATGAGACCTCCTAGTCCATCATCACATCATTCAGAGGATTTTCTATCTATTCTTGACATTGGGTCCTGTTTAGACATCAATTTCTAAGTTTCTAGCACCCCTGGAACTCCTGTTGCAGAAATCTAGCAAAGTTAGGGTTTGAGGTCAAAGTCGACCTCAACCCTGACTAGGTCAAGGTCAACCTTGACCTTGACCTCTTCCTACCAGAATTTCAAAGTTTCATTTCCCACTAATTTGGTTTTCGAGAAAGTTATTTCCTGCTTCCGAGTCGGCTGTTTCAGGCTCCGAAACGGTAAATCCTTTAATGGTATTTAATCAAGGTATATTTTCTAAAGGTGAGGACCTAATTGGGATTTAATTCTCCAAGGTGGCCCATCTAGAGGAGTGTGCCCTAGATCACTATAAAAGGAGGCCTTCCTCTCTCATTTTCATATCTCATCTCAAGCAATCAAGCTCTCAAGTTCTCAAGGTGTTCAAGTGCAAGTATTCATTCAAGAATTCAAGTCTTCTTCTCCATCCAAGTTCTCCATTGAAGATCAAGGATTTAAGCATTCAAGCTATTGAAGGGATTTGGCTCAAGCATTCAAGATCTATCATTCAAACCCTAGATCTAACCACCAAGGTGGTGTGATCTTCCTTCAAGATCCTTTGTTCATCTTCAAGATCCATATCATTGTTTCCTCAAGGTGGATTTCAAGCATACAATCATGGAGGTTTGATGATATTATGTTCAAGCTTTCATATCAATATATTTGATTACATTCCAAATACATTAGCATATCTATTGAATTGCATAGCTTCATTGTTAGATTCATTTCTACTACTTGCTAGCATTCTCCTATTTCAATTTCAAAAGTAAAGTTGATTCCAAACTAGGGTTTGACCAAGGCAAACCCCCCCAAAAAACTACAAAACCATTTTTCTTGCAGGCACAGGTGTGGAATCTCAGATCTGAGAGCAAATTTGGATACCCTTTTCGGCAATCTTTTAGGATTTGCAAATAGAATCGGAATCGGACTTCAAATAAATAATGTGGTCTTTGACCTTTTAAAAGGTCAAAGTCGACCTGTGTGAATTTGGAGAAAAGATTTCTGGGTTTTTTCCACCTCAGCATTTCCAATCTAGAATAGGTGACGAAATCTTCAGAAAGTTCATACAGAAGCTAGAATTTAGCATTTTCTAGATCTTCCCTAATTCAAGGTTAGTATTTGTACTTCAATTATTTCAGATTTCAAGCTTAATCCAACTATAGGGAAGTATAGGGTTTCTCTCTCTCTTTCATATTCTTCATAGATTGATTCAATTATGTATTAACCTCTTAGTTGATCAAATTGGATCTCTCTTTTGGGAATTTGGATTTAGGAGTGAATCTTACATTTTCCCCACACACATACACAAATAGTGGTGATTCCAAATTACCACTATTCATTTTGGTGAACCCGTGATAGACAACTCTTTCTTTTTGGTATTAGATCATTTGTTTTCTTGCATTAAGATTAGGTTTCTTTTATGCCCTTGCATTTATATTTCAAAAATCCAAAAAAAATGCAAAATTTCTTTAAAAATACAAAAACATTTACATTTTCATGCTTTTAGTATTCAACATGTATGACTCTTGTTTTGAGTACTTTGATGAGACTTTTGTTGTTCAAGATAATAGATACCTTAATGAGGTACATGGAAGTGAGGATGAAAATTGTGTGAATGAGATCTTTATTGATTCTATTCCTATTTCATCTTCCTCTACAACTTCTTCAATTGACCTTTACAAAGATGAGTTAGGGATTGATGATTATTCTTCTCCTAATATATGTCTTTTCTATGAGCCTACTTTCCCCTTTAGGGATCAAGCTTTAATGACTTATGACACTCCTACAATGCACTTTATGGATAGGGATGATAATCCTCCTATTTGGGATGAAACTTTGGATTTCAATGTTGATTACTCCCTTCCTCATGAAACCATTAAGGATAATCCTCCTATTTGGGATGAACCTTTATATTTTGATGTTGATCACTCTCTTCCTCATGAAGCCATTGTGGATAGTTCTACTTCTTGGGATGAACCCTTGGATAAATACATTGATTTATCTCCTCCTTGTGAAGAATTCTTAATACAAAAGGATGACATATTCTCTAAAACACACTCCGCTTCTATGAAAGAAGATGACATTATAAATCTTTCATCCCTATTTAGGATTACTTCTAGTGATGAGGCATTAGCAGAGAAACATATGAATTCCATTAATGCTCTTCCTCTTAGTGATGACGTTATGGAAAATCAAGATCCTACCTCACATCATTCTTACCATAATATTACTTATCTCTATTCTAACCCTTTTCCAACTATGGTTCCAAGTGTTCCTTTGGTTGTGTCTTCCATTCATATCACATCCTACACTTTTCCTAGTATTCCTAATCTTCATAATCTAGTTCCTAAACTTCCTAATTCTAATCCTATCTTTCCCAATCTGATTCCTAATTCTTCATCTTCTATTCCTAGTTGTTCCCATGCTTATGTTGAGGTTTAAACTATGGTTCATGATGTAGATGTGCAAAGATTCTTCAAAGTACCTTCTCCTTATTATCCGATCCATAAATATAAAAGAAAAGAAACTTCTCCCTTGAGATTTATTCATAATTTTACCCCTCATTCATATATAACATAGACCTTTTCTCCTCTAGACTAAGGGGCAAGAGGTATATTTCTACTTTGAGCTTAATTGGTTATGTTAGCTTTTCATCTATTGCTCTCTTCTATTATTTAAGATATCTTTTCTAGGACATGTGTTTTGCAAAGGTATCCCTTGCCTTTCATCCCTGGGGGGCAAGGTTCTTCCTCTTCTCTCTTTGTCTAGGGAACTACTTTCCTTAGCTTAGTGGTATTTGTTTATATTGCAATATTATTACATCATATTGACAGATATTTTGACTTTGGATAACCTTCTTACATGAGAAGTTGTTGTCCTAGGTCATCACTTCTTCTCTATGTTGCAAATTATGTTCTTTATAAACTCTCACCCTTGCTTTGGTGTTAGAGTTGTTTCCTTCATTCCAAAGATTCCTCTTCCTCTTCTTTGCAGGGGGCTTGATGATTGAATCTTTGTTCCCGCCTTTGAAAGATGATATTTTATCTAAAGAACTCCTCTTTGGTGGGGGTCTTGTTGATAAGATCTCTTTCATTTGAGGATCCTTTTCCATAAGTGACATATCCTTTTCATGATTATCTATACTCTTGGATGTAGGGGTCAATATCTCTCGCTAAGGATATACTATACATTGTTGTAAATAGGATATCTCCTTGCTTTATGAAGTGGGTATCCTCTTCCATCTTTGTTCCTACACTTGGGGGGCAAGGATGTCTTCTCCTTTTCTATTTTCACACATGAAGTAATAAATACAAATTGTGAGTTTGATAGAAGTGCTTTAGCCTCAAGGGCTTGGTATGATTTTCTATCTTAGTCAAATCTATGCATTGTTATTTCATGCACATATTCATGCTATGATTTTGATCAAGAGGCTTTGATCTTAGCCTTATCAGCATGTAGTAATAAATACAGATTATGAGTTTGATAGAAGTACTTTAGCCTTAGGGGCTTGGTATGATTTTCTATCTTAGTCAAATCTATGCATTGTTATTTCATACTTGTTCATGCTAGGGTTTTGGTCTCAAGATTTTGATCTTAGCATTGTCAGCTTTTCACACATGGCGTAGCACATACGGATTGTGAATTTGATAGAAGTACTTTAGCCTCAATGGCTTTGTATGATTTTCTATCCTTTTCAAATCTATGCATTGTTATTTCATGCATATCCTTCTGGTATTGTCTTCTTCTCTTCTTTTCTAGGGATTCACATCTTTCCCTGGTTAAGCAGTATTTATCTATTATATAATATCCAATCATACATGAAAGTTATGGTTTTCATTGTGGATCTATGTCCTTGATAATAACCTCTTTTGTTGTTTGACATTGGGTTTCCATGGTTGATATATCTCTCACCTTGGAAACTGAACAGTGTACTATCCCTCATAAGGGTTACTTTCTTTTCACTTCTTGAATGATATCTCTTTGCATTCGTCCCTTCCATGGCCTCATAGGAGCTGTGACCTTCTTGGCTTGGACTAGGTGTTGTTTGAGGATATTGTCTTGATGTTGAGGAAGGCTTTATCCTTGTTCTTTCTTTTCCTTAACATGTCAAAATAGTATGTTTTTTCCATATTAAGGAGGGGGGCATATATAGGGCCTCCCTTGTACTATAGTTTTTTATTTTTATATGCTAAATCTTGGAAGGTAACGCACATAAGTTGCTAAATCCTGAAAAGACATGCATTTATATGCTAAATCTTTCGAAGGTAACGCACATAAGTTGCTAAATCCTGAGGAGACATGCATTTTTCAAAATTTTCAATATGCTAAATCCTCTAAAGGTAACGCACATAAGTTTCTAAATCCTGAAGGGACACGCATTTCCCATTTCAAATATGCTAAATCTTGGAAGGTAACGCACATAAGTTGCTAAATCTTGAGAAGACATGCATTTCATATTCATAGTGATACAAGAAGGTGGATCTATAGGTATTCTAGAAGCCGTTAAAAGATGCATTACAATTGCAAGCACAGTTTATGGGTGAACCTGTTGGGCTCTCCCTCCAGGGTGATTCATGGTAAGGTGGGCATCTTACCGGGTGAGATAATCACTTTCTCTTTTCTCTCTTTTTTCTTTCATGCTAGTAGGATAGGATCATGAAGCTATGTTGTCTATAGTGTTGCTCTTGTCTTTCTTATGTAATCATTTATGCTGTTATGATAGCTTTCCAAATATGATATTATTATGAGAAATATTTCTTAGTGAGGTTTCTTATGATAATTGATTTGGGTTGTTTAGTACTAACTGTAGACATGAAAAATTGGCAAAAGGCTTAAATCAATCAAAAGGTGCATCAAATCATCAAAATAATATGAAAAATCAATAAATGGAACAAAGACAATTCAAATCAAAGGAAAATTCAATTAAATGATTAAATGATTAAATAAAGCTTGAAAAGGGGCAAAAACACTACGAAATTGATTAAATTCAATTAATGACATAGTTGTTGAAATGAAAAATCAAAATGAACATCTTACCCTTCATGGCTAAATTTAATTACTTTAATTAATTAATAAATACTAATTTCCCTCAACAAAGAAAAAAGGAGACAAAATGGACACAAATCACTCACTTTTGTTGAAATGGTCCAGCCTTTTGAAACCATTTAAATGATTGTCCCCTCCTTGTCCCCCCATTTATGGACAAAGCAAAGCCAATTGACCTTACCCAAGCATAGCCATGGTTATCTCACTCTACCCCCTACCCTTGGGAAAATCTTATATATTGAAGGCATTTAGAAGCATAATTCATCCACTCCATATCTTTAAATTGCAGCAAAGCTCTGGCAATTTGCATCCACATCACTCACTTATCATTTTTCATTGCTAATTAGCTTAAATTGCTTTGATCATAGTAGATTGTTCATCAAATAGAGCTAGAATTTGATAGAATAGATCTAAATTTGCATATCATCTAACTTAATTCTCATCTTTAGAGTGTCACTAGTGAGGATCATAGCTGAGAGCCTCATTTACCACTTTATTTTAGAGATCCATGAGATATTTAGATTAATTGTGCATTATTTAGATTAGTTTTCTTTGAATAGTGTAATTGTCTTTTAAATCTTGTTATTTAGTGAAGGTGTAAATCACTCACACACAAATGGCGCCCACCGTGGGGCCCTAGGCCTCAAATTCATCATTATTTTCACATTTTTGCTAAATTTAGGCTAGAAATTGTATATTTTTGCTCGCTGTCTGTAGATCACAGAGAAGAAATCACGCTGACAAATAAAGAAATCTTGCCTTTAGCAAAGAAATGTCACCTACGGAGAATAAAATGACGCTCTGAGTCTGGACTTTTACGCGGATTAACCTACAGATTCACACTACCAGACAGAGAAATAACGCATTACAGAAATAAAATCACGCTTCTGGTTATTAAGTTGTCACGTTTGTGACAAAGATACCATGCATTTGGTCATTTAAATGTCACGGACAGCAATTTAAAAGTTGCTTTCAGGAAGTCATTTTATGCCTGGTGTGAAGGGAGTACTTTGCCTTATCGATTTAATTTCTCGCTGTTGTCATTTGAAATGTCTCCTTTGATGAATTAGATATCGCTTTTATAGCATCAGTTTGTCACGTTTGGTAAAGATTTCACACGTAGATAAAATTTGATATCGCACCTTGTTATTTTAATCTCGCTTGAGCCCCTTAAGGTGACACTCACGGTTAAAGTAATCACATTTATGTCAAATTAGATCTCGCGTACAATCTGGAAAATGTCGCCTGGCTGCACTTTTATATTTTATCAAAATAATGACTGTTGTCACGTCTGGTAAAGATTTCACGCGTAGATAAAATTTGATATCGCACCTAGTTATTTTAATCTTGCTTGAGCCCCTCAAGGTGACACTCATGGTTAAAGTAATCACGTCCTTGTTAAATTAGATCTCGCGTGCAATCTGGACAATGTCGCGTGGCTGTACTTTTATATTTTATCAAAAGTGTTAGAATAATGACTGTATTCTGACTTCACGTCCTTTTTTTTTTGTCTCAGCAGTATGGTCTGTCATAAGAAAGTTCAAAAACCAGAGAGAAGGCATAACTTAGAGGAGAAATTGATCGCTAAGAGGATAAGAAAGGAAAATCGGGTACACACCACCTTTGTTCTCAACAATGACTTAGAAAGGGATGTAGAGTTATATGATAAATACATTGTTGTTGTAGATGCTTACAAACAAAAATACGTATCATTAAATTGGGAGTTTAGTCCCTAAGTTTGTAAAAATTTTGCAAATTTTGAAGAAAAAGAAGGCATAAAAAGCATAATCAAAATTGTAGCATTCTAAGCATTGATTTTGGTTTCTCCTCACTTTGTTTTTTTGTGCCGACTAATTTGCTGGTGGAGGGAACATTTCATTAAGGTAAGGGAAGGATTTGGAGAGAAAATGAGAAAATCTACTACTTAAAAATGCACCTAGCCTTTGCTAGCATCGTTTGAGGTATTTCTCTCATCAAGCTTGCAAACTTCCCTTAAATTGTGGCATTTTCAAAGTTCAAAACATAGTTTAATCATAAAAGGAAAAGAACAAACATTTCAATTCTAAGAACCCCTTTGTCACGGGGTTGAAAAAGAACCAAATTGATTGTGAGTGTTTGGGATAAGGGAAAAGCAATAGGGATATGCTCTTCACTCTTTGAGTGAATCAAATTCCCAAACTTGCTCTACCAAATCCACTTTTCATGCTTTCAAATGAACATGTTTAAAACTTAGTGGGCTCGCCTCCCGAGATTGCCTTAAAAGGGCCGGTGAGAGGGACAGCCCAAAGTGGGATACACTTGCTTTTGCCATGAGAATCTAACCCACTATAAAAAGAAATGTGTGTATCCTTAATGGGGTGCACGACAAAAGGATTTTAGCTCTTTCGAAATTCCTCTAGTAGTCTTAACAGATTGCGCAAAATCGTGCTTTGGTGCATGTGGGAAGCCTCTTAACATACTTGGGGGATGAAAGGCTAAGATCTATTTTGAATGGAAAACTTACTACATAATGGTAAAATAGAAAAACTACCTATTAGAGCCATGTTTATGAACCAATTATGTGTTAGGTAGATTGTGTGGAAGCTATTCTTGTGTTTCAACCTATGAAAATGTTCAAAAATACACACATTAGAGCATTCTAGGGATATGGTACCAAATTGATGTGTGTGTTGAGATTGTTTTTATATTTTCAAACAAGATATTCCAAAGTTATTGATCAAAACATCATTAAGATTCTAAACCATTTAAAATTGATCAAAAAACTTTTACCTTATTCCAAAAACTAGCTTATCAAAAGAAGAAGTCAACATACCCTTAAAGTTTGTTCATGCCTGTTCTTACAAGATCACACTCTATAAAGAAAACATTACAAATGGACGGGACCTACAAACGAGAAGAGTTCCCATTTTTGGAGGACACTTTCATTACTTCACGAGTGATTGAAAAAACCCGCTAAGGCAAAGGACACTAACAAGATGTTTAGTGGCACCCTAGGAAACACCGATCCTAACAACCAAGGAAACAACATGAATGGGGGTATGGATCCTAATAACAATCAAGAAAATTCTAATAATGGAGGAAGAGATCCTAATTCCCATGAAGCAAATTCACAAGGCAACAACTTACCTCCTCCTCATAATACAAACCTACCCCCAACGACGGAAGAAGCCACGGATGAAAAGGCGTTAGAGGCAAGACAATGTCCTTATTTCATAGAACTAATGAAAAAGACCATGCGTATGGATAAAGAAAAATACTTCATGGACTTGATACAAACGGGGGTAAAGCTACCTAAAGATTTTGACATAGAACAACTAAAGCCCAAGGAAATAGAAGACCCTATGGAAGCAATAAGGGAACAATTCAAGGCATTACAAATGGAAATCAATAGTTTGAAACAAAACGGGGCTCCTAAGCCTTTCTCTATTGAAACATTATGTCCTTTTCCATTCGATAAGAGTTTGGTCATGGTGCCTTTTCCCATTAATGTAACATTTCCTAAGTATGATAGGTATGAAGGAACATTTGACCCACATGATCATCTTTGGGGGTTTTGTGCATTGAGTCTTGAATTCATGCATGATACAACCTATTTAATGAGACTATTCCCAAGAAGCTTGGGAGGAATGGCCATGGATTGGTTTTCAAAACTACCATCCGACATCAAAACCTTTGAAGAATTAGCTTCTAAATTTGTGACTCATTACTCCTATAACATCAAACATGAGGTCACAATGATAACGTTATGTAACACAAAGCAACAAGATGGAGAAGCCTTCCTCACATTCTTGCAAAGATGGAGGACTGCATTTGCTAGATATCCAAGAAGTGTACCGGAGAAAGAGAAAATGGATATCTTTATTAACGGTTTAAGTAGAAAATTAAATTATAGACTAAGGATGCAATGTCCTAAAACCTTCCAAGATTTGATTGATAACGGAGTTACAACGGAAGAAGTGTTGATTAAGAGTGGAGAGCTGAAATTGTACAAGGAAAATAAGAACAACTCTAACTCCAACAACAACAATACGAACAATAACAACAATCAAAATAAAGGTTGGTACAATAACAATAGTTGTTGTGCTACAAAAAATAACAACAAAGGCATTGTTAATGATGGTGTAGTGGAATCCAGCAACTTGAAGGTGATTCCATTTGCCCTTACAAAGACACCAAATCAAGTGAATAATACTAATCAAGCATATAATGCACCTTCAGACAATAACAACAATGCCAACAAGAATAATCAAGGAAACAAGGATCGAAACAGCAAGTATGATAAGTATTTGAAGTCCGCTCCTTCAAGACACTTTACACCCTTGGGAGAATCACTTGAAACTGCATTAAAGGCTCTCATGGCTAACAATGTTATTACATTACCTACTATTAAGCCTTATGAACCAAACAACAAACCGGGCTGGTGGGATGCTAAGAATCATTGTGAATATCATAGGATTCGGGGACACACTACAAATGAATGTCTACAATTAAAGAATGTGGTGCAAGACTTGATAGATAATAACATAATCACCGTTGATGGACCCCAAAATAATGAAGATCATACGGCCTTCAAACAACCTTTTTACAAACATGATAAAGGTGAGTCATCAAATGGCAAGAAACAAAGTGCCAATAATCTCAACTTTGCGCCATCATATGATCATATTGTTAATGCTATAATAATTAATGAACAATCTCAAAAGGAAGCAACAAATGTCATTACAAGAGGGCAGAATTCTAGAATGACTTTACAAGGGATAGTCCCTCAAAACACCAATATGCCACAATCCAACATTGTGGTCAAACAACCTCCTACAGCAGCAAGGCCTTATAGTTTGGTGGATCAATTGCAACGTACTCCAGCACAAATCTCAATCTTAGAGTTATTGAAGTTGTCACCGAATCATAAAGAGATTTTAGAAAAAGCTTTAGAAGAGACACATGTTTCTACTACCTTAGGGGAAGAAAAGTTTCAAAATATGGTAGGACATCTCGTGGCTCCTCATTGTCTTTCATTTTCTGATCAAGACGACATGTCTATAACTCATCCTCAAAATTTGCCATTACATATAGAGGTTTTGATCGAAAGGCATAGAGTCAAAAGAGCCCTTATTGATGGAGGGGCTGGTCTTAACATCTGTACATTAAGTCTGGTAAAATCCTTAGGTTTATCTAAGTCTTGCATTGACCCTACAAAGAAAATCACCATAAAAGCTTACGATGAAGTTGAAAGAGCTTCTAAAGGCATGATTGTATTGCCCATCCAAGTGGGACCAGTCAAGAAGGAAACCAAGTGTCAAGTGTTGGACATGAAATTAACTTATAACATCTTATTGGGAAGACCATGGATTCATGAGATGCAAGCCGTCCCATCCACATACCACCAATGCATCAAGTTTCCATACATGGGTGAAGAAATCACGGTTGGAGGAGACTCAAATCCATTCCAATATTGTAATGCACTCAAACCCTTGCATGAATTATACATTCCACATAATCATGAAGGAGTTATTCCAAGAATCACTAATGAAGATACACAAAATCCTCTTCAAGCTAGCTCAACTACATCAACTAAGGGCAAGGAAAAAGTGAGCTACGAGGGTCCAAATGTAATGGAAAGTCCATATTTAGCACCTAAATTGGAGACAGCGATCTACAAACCTACAAAAGAGGAAAAGGAACAAGCTAAAGAAGATCATTGCCAACACATGAGTGAGATGATGAACAAATTTGACAAACAATGCAAGATTAGTTCAAAAGGAGTAGGAGAATATTCAGTTTCTCTATTTGACATGCCCATATCTCCCAAATCACATGCTAAACCCTCAAAAGAACATCTTCCACATAAGTATAATTCTTATTTTGTGAGGGAAGATAGCAAAGCAACATGGGATAAGGAAGAAGATGAAGTCCTTCAATGGCTTTATCATGATGAGGATGATACCTTAGACACTCCCATGGAAAGAATTCAGCATGTCAATATACAAACCGAACAATATGGGAAAGGATTTGATATTATACAAAAGATGGGATACAAAGGAAGAGGACCCTTAGGCCAAAGAAATAGAGGGTTATTAGAACCTATTGAACCTATTTGGAGGGCAAGTCATGAAAAATCCAGAGTAGGTTTCCAATACAAAGGAGAAAGTTCAAGTCCAATGCATGATTTTCATCCTCAAATAAATGCATTAGAATCCGAAGGAGATAGTGATGACTCTCAGGATTATGAATGGGATACATTATCAAAGGAGTCATGTCAAGATAAAGAAGTCATTGCTATACATACTTATGCAAAAATCCCAAAAAAAGATGCTCCAATTGATGAAGAACCTCCTATTCAAAGGCCTAATATAGAACAAGCATCTAATAGTGGAGCATGGATAGAAACATTTTGGACACCTTCAGAGGAGGGAAATTCAAACGTTAGTTTTAACCCGCTTGTGGATTTTCCCACATTGTTTCCCGTAGAGGTTGACAAGGATTCAAGTGAAGGGGACTTTGACCCTGCTTCCATGGATCATCTTGAGGAAGCGCACATCATAGATCTAAATGATACAATGTATGAACCCTCAAATGAAGTCATGTCCATAAATCCTATTGATGATACCTTACCCAATAATTTCTTAATTTTGATGCACCCAGACCTCATTGATTGGGATAAAACCGAACCACATGACTTACTTTACTTCCCAAATGACCAAGCAACAAACCAATACCTCAATGCGGTTGAACCCTCTTTCACCAACGAACTCAATGAGGACATAATGACAACAGCAAGGGTCCAATCTCTTAGTCAAAAAAAGGAAAAAATGAAAAAAAATAAAAAAATGAGAAGTTCTATTAGTGAAAACCCAACTGTGGCACCATTAGAAGAGAGATTGGATACTTTGCCTGAACATGAAGAAGAAAGGTCATCTATTCTTATAGAACCAGCAGAAAAAGTTAACATTGGTACGGAAGTAGATCCAAAGGTCATACACTTGGCTACATCACTTACATCTCTTGAAAGAGAGGACTTTATCAAATTCTTCCAAGAACAACAAGTGAATTTTGCATGGTCATATGCCGACATGCCCAGACTGGATCCTGATTTCATAACGCATCATCTGAATGTTAGACCCGGAGTTAAACTTGTGAAGCAAAAACTAAGGAAAATGCACCCACATGTGGCTCTCCTAGTCAAGGTAGAATTGGAAAAATTGTTAAAGGTGGGGTTCATAAGAACAATAGCATATGCTGATTGGATCTCTAACATTGTGCCGGTTACTAAGCATGATAAATCTATCCATGTGTGTACGGATTTCAGAGATTTAAATCTTGCATGTCCCAAAGATGACTTCCCATTACCAAGCATAGATACCATAGTGGATCTGATAGCAGGTCACGCAATGTACTCATTAATGGATGGATTTAGTGGCTACAATCAAATAAAGATTTCTCCTAAAGACCAAGAAAAGACAGCATTTACTTTCCCTTGGGGTACTTTTTGTTGGAATGTCATGCCCTTCGGTCTTAAAAATGCTGGAGCTACATATCAAAGGGCCATGACAACTATTTTCCATGACATGATGCACACTTTCTTAGAAGATTATGTGGATGAAATTCTAGCAAAGCCCCACAATAGAGAAGAACATTTACAAATCCTAAGAAAAATATTCATTCGGTTAGAACAATTCAAAGTTAGATTAAACCCAAAGAAGTGTGCCTTTGGTGTCCAATCCAGCAAGTTATTGGGTTATATAGTATCAGCAAAAGGAATTGAAGTTGATCCTGAAAAAGTACAAGCCATTCTAGAGATGGAGATTCCAAGAAACATTAGCCAAATGAGGTCACTACAAGGAAAGATTCAATCAATAAGGAGATTTATATCTCAATTAGCAGAAAAGTGTCACTCCTTCACCAGATTGCTACACAAGGACACTACATTTATGTGGGATGAAGAATGTGATAAGGCCTTCACTATTTTGAAGACTTATTTGATAAACCCACCTATTCGTATGTCACCTATTAAGGGCAAAGAACTGTTGTTATACATATCAGCCACAGAAAGGTCTCTAGGCATATTGTTGGCACAAGAAGATGAGCAAGGAAAAGAAAGGGCAATCTACTATCTTAGTAGAACCTTAATAAAATATGAACTAAATTATTCATTCATGGAAAGAGCATGTTTAGCAGTGGTCTTTGCATCTCAAAAACTAAGACATTATATGTTGATGCATAAGATCAAATTAATTGCCAAGATTGATCCTCTCAAATACTTGCTAAGTAAAACTACCTTAATAGGTAGAATAGAAAAATGGGTCATGATCCTAAGTGAATTCGACATTGAATATGTTGATAGAAGAGCAATTAAAGGACAAGTGATAGCAGATCAGTTAGCAGATAACCCAATGGCGTCTACACAAATCATTCAAATTGAATTTCCAGATGCAGCAATTGTCAACATAGAAGCAAAGACATGGAAATTATATTTTGATGGATCTTATACACAAGGAGGTTCTGGAGCAGGTATATTATTGGTTACCCCTCAAGGGTACACCATTCCAAAGTCCTATAAGCTCTTTTTTCCATGCACCAATAACATAGCGGAATATGAGGCATTAGTCATTGGTATCAAAATGGCTTTGGAATGGAATATTGTAGAATTACAAGTGTATGGGGATTCCCAACTCATAATCAATCAGGTTAATAATGAATACAATACCAAAGATATAAAATTGATGAAATATAAAACCTTGATTGATGGATGGAAGAAGTACTTTGCTTTGATCACATTTGAACAGATTCCAAGAGAAAAGAATAGAGCAGCAAATGCCATGGCTACCTTGGCTTCCTTATTACAAAAACCAAATCAAAATGAGAAGTATGAGTTCTTGGTGGAAGAGTTGGTAAAACTGGCATTCAACCTTCCTGACACCCAAATTGTTGCTCTTTTACATGGACATGACTCTCCTTGGTATGGACCCATCTATACTTACCTTAAAGACCAAGTACTCCCCGTAGACCAAACTCGTGCCCAAAAATGTAACTTCATACGCCAAGCCACCCGTTACCTAATCCTTTCAGACACATTGTATCGTAAGGGTCTTGATGGGATGTTACTTAGATGTTTAGAGGAAGAAGAGTCTAAGTTAGCTTTACACGAGGTCCATGAAGGCATTTGTGGGTCACACTCAAGCGGTCTTACTCTAGCTAAGAAAATCCTTCGTTTAGGGTACTTTTGGACAGCATTAGAAAAGGATGCTTGTCAATTTGTGAAGACATGCAGCAAATGTCAATATCACGATAACATGATACATGCACTGACTCAAGAATTACACCCATTCATTACACCATGGCCTTTTTATCAATGGGGTTTTGACTTGATTGGAATCATACATCCTCCATCCTCAAATGGACACAAGTATATCATCACAGCAATAGAATACTTCACCAAATGGGTGGAAGCAGTTCGATTAACAACAGAAACTGGCAAACAAATTTCAATGTTCATATTGAACCACATAATTTGCCGTTATGGTATTCCACATGCCATTATCACGGATAATGGGAAACAATTCAAAAATTAGGATATTGATGAACTTTGCATGACATTCCACATTACACATCATTCGTCATCCATTTATTATCCACAAGGCAATGGACAAGCTGAAGCAACGAACAAAAATATCCTCAAAATATTAAAAAGATCAGTTAACAAATCAGGAAGAGATTGGCACGTGCAAATAAATCCCGCACTATGGGCTTACAGAACTAGTATCAAAACACCTATAGGAGCCACCCCATTCTCTTTAGTCTATGGAACTTAAGTAGTTCTACCATTAGAAGTTGAAATCCCATCTCTATGGGTTTCATTAAGAGGATTGATCACTAATGAGGATTATAGGATTTCCAGACTGCAACAATTGGAATTGTTAGAGGAACACTGGACTCAAGCTTATGAGCATTTAAGAGTTTATCAAAATAGGATTTCACGCAATTACAACAAACACATCAAACCAAGAGCTTTTCAAGTAGGAGACTTGGTAGTAAGAGAAAATCCCAAAAATCAAGCTGAAAGGGAAAAGAAAGGAAATTGGGAAGCTAATTGGATAGGCCCATTTGTGATAGTGTCATCCTTTGGAACTGGAACATATAAGTTATCAGATTGTAATGGTGAAGAGTTACAAGAACCGATAAATAGCATTCATTTGAAGAGGTTCTACACCTAAAGCAGATGAAAGAGTATACAGAGTATCAGATGAGAGAGCATCATAATTATTGTACATAGTTGAAAAGAGATCTTGAAAATACAAAAACATTTGAAAATGGAAAATCCAAAAACATTGGAAAGGAAGAAAGATCAAAAATAGTGGAAAATTGAGCATGAAGAAAGCAAAAACATTTGAAAAACTATCTCTTGGTGAAAACCTAGCAATAGGCGCCAAGGTGATAAGGAAAAATACAAAAAAAAAAAAAAAAAAGCACCCAAAGGTGAAAACTTGGCAACAAGCACTTTTGCTTTCCTTAAGTCATTTCTTTCCTAGTCACATGTGTACATAATGCATCTCATCATCCCATTTGTCCAAACCTTCATTGCATCCGTCATTTGTACATAGTCATAATAACATTTTTAGCATCATCCTTTGCATTTCCCAAAAGTTGTCAAAATTGATACATCAAACACTTGGGGGCAGCATAAAACAGATCAGAAAGTGGGTATCTCAAAAAGGATTCAAACGAGCAACATTCAGTCACAAGCAAAAAGGGATCAACATTTTCAGAAGAGAGATCAGATTTTTGTAAACCTTTGATTGATATCATTGTTTACTAACCAAGAAGTTGACTACCACAACAAATCCTTGAGCCTAAATTGACTTAGTATTCAGGATTAAAAATCAAACATCATTCCATGATCAAAACACTTGGAAATATTATTTGAAGATCAGAAAAAAATGCAAAACACCTAGATAGATTCTTTTGAAAAGTTGGTTAAAAATCTATTTACTTACATTAATTCAATTTGTATCAAGTCTTTTTAGCTAATCAATGATGTTTCGACTAGATTGGCAATGATGGAGACATGATATTTTTCTTGACTATGAAGTGAATGTTTGGAGGAAGAGTCATTGCCTTATGAGAATTCATCTAAAGACATGGTCATCAAAGAACCATCGAGGATTATCTTATAAAAAAATGAGTTAACTTTTTTTTGTTTACGCAATTGAATACCTTGGATATTTAGATTCTTCATATCTAAATACCAAAATCCACTTGGAACATAGAATCTGACAAAATCGGTATTCGTACTCTCGTGATTGTTTGTAATCAGTGATAGTCATATCGACGAGACCGATGGGAAAGCAAAATGGAGGTTACCATATGAGCAATAAAAAGCAATATTCATATCATCATGTCAGTGGGTAGTGGTGATTGTATTGACTTTCCGGTCCCAAGTGCTCAATGATGAAAATATATCCTCAAGGCATTTCTTTAATAAAAACTAGTGACACTTAGGTTAAAATGC
This sequence comes from Chamaecyparis obtusa, assembly GCA_027943335.1. Taxonomy (NCBI): domain Eukaryota; kingdom Viridiplantae; phylum Streptophyta; class Pinopsida; order Cupressales; family Cupressaceae; genus Chamaecyparis; species Chamaecyparis obtusa. The sequence continues at coordinate 155,852 of BSBK01000920.1, forward strand.
ATTCATAGAAAAGATAATTGCATTCATAGAAAGGTTAAAATGCATTCTCATGTTAGAATAATTGCACATGCATTTTTTTTTCCCAAGGGCTTCATTTTGCATCAAAAAGGGGGTACATACCATCATCAACAAGGTCAAATTAGCAAGGACAACATCACCTCAATATCATCTTTCTACAATAAAAACATGAGATTATACTTTTTGCATTCATTCCATACCATTAATCATTACATAGATATACCATCGAGGAAAAGAAGGAAATAACCATTTACATGTGCATACATCTAGACAGTGATACAGATTGCATACATGAGAACATAACAAAATCAAAAAATTGCACCCATACATGAAGAAAGAAATGCATCCATCTATATATATCATACATAAGATACATTGCATCCATAGACACATCCATCCAAAACAAATGCATTAGATAAACACATATAGCAGCATCTAAAGGTAATCTCATATATCATCAAGTAAAAAATAGGAAAACTCATAAAGGTCCTCATATCACACATCTACTCAAAACTCAACACATCCAGTATAACAATGATATCATAAATCAATTCTATAATCGCCCATCAACAGGGGCATCAATGTCAAACAAGTATCAAAGTACAACTAGAAGGGTAACACCAAGGTCACAAGAATATGATACAACATCAAGTATCTCAACATCAATACACAACTGATCAACAAGAATACTCATAGCTCAACTCTCGTCACCACTGGGAGGAGGTCCTGGAGGAGGCTATGGAGGAGGCTATGATGGAGGCTGCTGAGGCGGCTGAAGAGGCATCTAACCAACCATAGCAACAAGGAGAGGAACCAATGGAGCCAAACCTGACACTAACTACTAAATCATCGAAGACATCTATGATACCTCTATCTGTAACACTCCCACATCTGCTCGCAGCTGGATAGTACTAGAACTCTCACCAACCTCGTAGGTACTCTGAGGATCACCTGTATCTATAGGAGCCTTCCCCCGATCACAAGAAAAAGATGATGGCATTTTTTGTGCACCTGTATCCTGACCATCCACGATAGCCTATGGTAATCCCGCTCCCGTATCCTGTCCCGACACTGAATCCTACCTAGCAGCCCTCACATGGTCCTGACGATCTACCCTTTGTCTTTGTACTACTGTAGGAGGAGAAGGAGGAGGAGGTGGTGCCTGTATATGTATATCTCTCACTCATCCTCTGAGTCTAACCACCACCCTACCTCATGGTCTACCTCTGCGTCTCCTCCCACCACCGGCACCATCATCATCATCTCTCCTAGGCACTGGCTCTGCAGGGTCTATAAATCGAGGCATAGGATGCTCCATCAACCAATCCAAATACTCCTGAGTAACCCCGGCATCTCTAATACGTAATCTCATATCCTAGTCCATAAAACCAAGCCGTGATATCTTCTCAATAACATCATCATATGAAGACATGTGTCCCCAAGTAGCCCTCTCTGCACTAGAACGAGCATAAACTACAGATCCCTGAGGCATAGGCTGAATCCACCCAAACTACCGTAGCACTCTACCTACCAAAAATCTCTCAAGGATAGAATCGATCCTGCCGATCATCCATCGAGGAGTAAACATGTATGATAACTCCAAGCCATCCTCTCTCCAATCCTCAACATCAACATATGGTCTCTAATAGACCTCATCCATATCATCAATCTGTTGCCGCCAATACTCCAAATGTCCCAAGTGACGTTGTGTCACCATCCCAGTGTAATGCCATGCAAAAGGATACCCTAAAGGTTGGTCTCAATCTGATATCGGATGACTAACTGGTAAATGCTCCCATATCCAAAGCTACAAAATGTGAATCCCAGCAGATAAAGTAGCTGATCTCCTATAAACCACCTCATGCAGATCATGGTATAGCTGTGCAAGCACACAAGATCCCCAATCAAATCGTCAAGGCTGATGAAGCAAGTCCTTGATAATCCTGCCCCAACCCACTGAAAACCCATGACCCCGATGATCAGGTAGTAACACGCCACCAATAATAGCACCTAACATCACCGATGCTTGCGATGTGGGACCACCATCGTATAAAAAGGGCTAAAATCAGAGCTAAAAATCTCAAAAGGGAAAGGTGAAAATGAATAGTAAAATGAGGGGTTTTACCCTATTTAAGGTCAAATTGGCCCTAATAAAGACTTAAAAATGCACTTTGGACCTATTATATGACATCTTCATTAACCGGGGCATAAATCAAACTTGCTTATTTCTTTAAAACGGTATCAAAAATCAAAACATATTCCAACTAATCAAAGTTTTTCAAATCAAGGAATCAATATGTTTTATTTCTGAGGGGGCATCAGAGTATCAAATTGGCATCACATCAAAAACATTTATCAGTGGGGCATATCATATCAAGTTATCATATCATATCAATTTCATATCAGGAGGCAAATCAGTATCAGATCAGCTTACCATATCATATCAAACCTATCAACATATCAGAAATCAGTGAACCCAGGACCTATCATCAAACCAAGACCCATATCATATCAGAGGCACATCATCATCATCATCAGGAAGCACATCAATCAGAATGATCAGAGGCATATCAGAACTAGGACCTGAATCAAATCATCATACTAAGGGAATCTTTGAATCGGTGTTCTTCGCACATCGATCCAAAGAGGGGCATTTGCAGACACAAAAAATTGGCAAAAGGCTTAAATCAATCAAAAGGTGCATCAAATCATCAAAATAATATGAAAAATCAATAAATGGAACAAAGAAAATTCAAATCAAAGGAAAATTCAATTAAATGATTAAATGATTAAATAAAGCTTGAAAAGGGGAAAAAACACTACGAAATTGATTAAATTCAATTAATGACATAGTTGTTGAAATGAAAAATCAAAATGAACATCTTACCCTTCATGGCTAAATTTAATTACTTTAATTAATTAATAAATACTAATTTCCCTCAACAAAGCAAAAAGGAGACAAAATGGACACAAATCACTCACTTTTGTTGAAATGGTCCAGCCTTTTGAAACCATTTAAATGATTGTCCCCTCCTTGTCCCCCCATTTATGGACAAAGCAAAGCCAATTGACCTTACCCAAGCATAACCATGGTTATCTCACTCTACCCCCTACCCTTGGGAAAATCTTATATATTGAAGGCATTTAGAAGCATAATTCATCCACTCCATATCTTTAAATTGCAGCAAAGCTTTGGCAATTTACATCCACATCACTCACTTATCATTTTTCATTGCTAATTAGCTTAAATTGCTTTGATCATAGTAGATTGTTCATCAAATAGAGCTAGAATTTGATAGAATAGATCTAAATTTGCATATCATCTAGCTTAATTCTCATCTTTAGAGTGTCACTAGTGAGGATCATAGCTGAGAGCCTCATTTACCACTTTATTTTAGAGATCCATGAGATATTTAGATTAATTGTGCATTATTTAGATTAGTTTGCTTTGAATAGTGTAATTGTCTTTTAAATCTTATTATTTCATGAAGGTGTAAATCACTCACACACACTAACCCTTTTTCTTTTGTATACTCTCATGTATGTATGTTGAGTTAGAATCCTTGGTCTGGGGGCTTGTGTCTTTAGCTAAGTGTTATTTTATCTCATTTTGAATCCACTGGGATCTCTTCTCTCTTCTCCTTTACCAAGAGTTTGCATTGAATCCATACTCTTGCTAAAGTGGGGGCTTAATGTATCATCTTAAAATGGAAGCACTTCCATGTTAAAAGTTTTTAGCCCTCCGAGTAAGTGGTTTAGGGTCATGATTGGCATCTTTGCATTCTCCCTTGTCTTCCACTTCTTCTCTGCACTTGATTTCATCATTCTAGGTGAAATTTGGGTTAAGGTCTTAAGGACTTTCCTAATTTTCTCTCTTCCATGGCTCCATTTTCTAGGTAGGATTTAGAAATGAGACCTCCTAGTCCATCATCACATCATTCAGAGGATTTTCTGTCTATTCCTGACATTAGGTCCTGATCAGACATCAATTTCTAAGTTTCTAGCACCCCTGGAACTCCTGTTGGAGAAATCTAGCAAAGTTAGGGTTTTAGGTCAAAGTCGACCTCAACCCTGACTAGGTCAGGGTCAACCTCGGCCTTGACCTCTTCCTGCAAGAATTTCAAAGTTTCATTTCCCGCTAATTTGGTTTTCAGGAAAGTTATTTTCTGCTTCCGGATCGGTTGTTTCGAGCTCTGAAATGGTAAATCCTTTAATGGTATTTAATCAAGGTATATTTTCTAAAGGTGAGGACCTAATTGGGATTTAATTCTCCAAGGTGGCCCATCTAGAGGAGTGTGCCCTAGATCACTATAAAAGGAGGCATTCCTCTCTCATTTTCATATCTCATCTCAAGCAATCAAGCTCTCAAGTTCTCAAGGTGTTCAACTGCAATTATTCATTCAAGCATTCAAGTCTTCTTCTCCATCCAAGTTCTCCATTGAAGATCAAGGATTTAAGCATTCAAGCTATTGAAGGGATTTGGCTCAAGCATTCAAGATCTATCATTCAAACCCTAGATCTAGCCACCAAGGTTGTGTGATCTTCCTTCAAGATCCTTTGTTCATCTTCAAGATCCATATCATTGTTTCCTCAAGGTGGATTTCAAGCATACAATCATGGAGGTTTGATGATGTTATGTTCAAGCTTTCATATTAATATATTTGATTACATTCCAAATACATTAGCATATCTATTGAATTGCATAGCTTCATTGTTAGATTCATTTCTACTACTTGCTAGCATTCTCCTATTTCAATTTCAATATTAAGGTTGATTCCAAACCAGGGTTTGACCAAGGCAAACCCCCCAAACAAACAACAAAACCATTTTTCTTGTAGGCATAGGTGTGGAATCTCGGATCTAATAGTGAATTTGGATACCCTTTTCGGCAATCTTTCAGGATTTGCGAACGGAATCAGAATCAGACTTCAAATAAATAATGTGGTCTTTGACCTTTTAAAAGGTCAAAGTTGACCTATGTGAATTTGGAGAAAAGATTTCTGGATTTTGTCCACCTCGGCATTTCTAGTCTAGAATAGGTGACAGAATCTTTAGAAAGTTCATACAGAAGCCAGAATTCAACATTTTTCAGATCTACCCTAATTCAAGGTTAGTATTTGCACTTCAATTATTTCAGATTTCAAGCTTAATCCAACTATAGGGAAGTATAGGGTTTCTCTCTCTCTTTCATATTCTTCATAGATTGATTCGATTATGTATTAACCTCTTGGTTGATCAAATTGGATCTCTATTTTGGGAATTTGGATTTAGGAGTGAATCTTACATTTTCCCCACACACATACACAAATAGTGGTGATTCCAAATTACCACTATTCAGTATATATAGACACACACATATATATAAATATATACATCTATATATATATACACATATATGTGTATATATAATGTTGGTATTACATAACCTTTTTTTATTTTGCCCTTTTTCGTTGATGTCAAAATGGGAGAGATGCTTGACATAATCAGCCTTGTATTGAAGATATATCGATGGTAAGGGGAGAAATGTAATAGTATTATAAATATTAGTAAGTTATGTTGTCAATGACAAAGGGGAAGATTTTTGAAAATATGTGTTGTCATTGATGTCAACTTGATATCGAATAGTATGTATTGTTACTAAGGAGCTAACTAAAGCATAAGTGATTGTCATTTGTGTGTCTAAGTATGTGTGGAGGTCTCTAATGTTCTTGATGGTGTATATCATTATTGAATATACTTGAATAGTTGTGCAGATAATCAGAAATGAAGAAGATAGTCCATAAAACCCTTTAATGAAATATTTTTGGTCTAGAATAGATGGTACAGGTATGTACTGGTCCTTTCCTGACATGCTTATATGATAGGAATGTTTTGGTAAATATATACATAATTTGTGTATTAGTATTCGGGTGTCTATGATCATCATTTTGATTAGGAGATTGAAAAAAATCATCTAAATGCATATCTACCCGATTTCCTATGTACATGTGTGGTTTACTCTACTCTATATTTCTTTTCCCTGTGTGATATGACTATGAAATTTTGAAATCATGATAAGGATTATGCCATACATTGTTGTGCCAAGTTTCATGAGCTTGTAACCTAAACAAAGGAAGTTGTAATGTACTTTTACTTTGAGATGGATATGGCTTTGCAATTTTGAAAAGATGCATATGATAGTTTTTTGGATCAACATGGTGCATTTCATGAAAACTAGTGTTTTGGTGCATAAAATATGTTGAGTTGTTTCATTTCTTTTTGTCTAGTCTATGCAACTATTACCAATTTGATTATATTTGTCTTTAAGAATTTATCCTTAAGTTTGATTTATTGAGGAATACTTGTGGAAAGGTTGTAGATGGAATTTTTTGTCATTATTTTTATCTATATAGTGTTTTGAATATCTCCCTTAATGTATGAAGGTTGATGATAACAACAACATTGTGATTGGGCCAACTAGTAATGTTTCTTTCAATTTTTATTTCTTCTGATCTTTGTAGTAATCATAAGAAAGTATTGAGAAGAGATTAAAAGTTTAGTAAGAGATAGGTTGATCTAAAACCTAATTTGGTGATCAAAGCACATGTTTGAAGGCCAACCTATTTTAGGTCACAACATTTAATTTTATAATTCTTTTTGGGTCAACTAAATGGATTATTTATGATCATGAAAAGGATATATAAGGAAGGTTTCATTTGAGAAGAGTGACTTGTGATTGTGATGTGAGAATCAATGTGAATTTTTTATAATACTAGATTCAAGACAATAAACAATATGAGAAAGACAAAGTGTGAGAAATCAATGTAACAAATTGTTTGGGCTTTAAAAGGAACTACATTATCCATGATGCAAATTTTTTTGGAATTTAATTATGTGTATCATTTTTACATAAACATTTCAAATCACACTCTATGATCCATCATCAAGATGAGAAGAGCTAGGATAAATAAAAATGATTCGAAACATTTTTTGTTTCCTCTAGCTCTTCTCATCCTGATGATGGATCATGGAGTACGATTTGAAATATTGATGCAAAAATACTACACATAATCAAATTCCAAAAAAAGTTGCATTATTGACTATGATGGATTGTGGAAATATCTTCATGTTAAGGAATTGTATTATCTATATATATTTGATGTTCCTTAGTAGTAGTTCATTTCATATTGTTTCAGTGTAAACACTCTTGTATATTTCCCTAGGGTAATGCATCTTAGTCTACTATTCAGAGAGCAATGTGTTCCTTGGTTATAATCCTAAACAAATAATTGTATCAAAAATTTATATATTATAATTTAATCTTCACCCTTGTTTTTCTCTCCTTGGGTTTTTCGTATAAAAATATTGGTGTCTTTATGTTATTCTTATATACTCCTATTTGTTTATTTTTGTTGCATTGACTTAATGGTTTAAAATTTCAATAAATGATTAAATTGTAGTTTATGCTAATTTGTTCCCCTCTCAACATTTGGACGTGTTCAATAATGCCATCTTGGGTGCCATTGACCTATTCAATAATGCTTGGGGTGTTATTAACCTACCAAATTGGGCCTGATTTCAAATATTTCGATGTCAAATTCCCACCAATTTCTCATTAATCTCAATGTCTCAATATGAATATTGGAGGCCATCCTCATTCACAAAATGACTTGAGAACAATAATCTCATAGATTCAGACAAAGAATATACAGGAATTTATTTCTAATGATAAAATTCAGAGTTAGGGTCCTACTTGAACTTTCTCTTAAGTTATAGAGGATACTCATTCTTGTCCTTTTTAGTAGATGTAAAGACTTTGGTAGAACTCCGATGAGGGTAAATAGATGGGAAAAGATAAAAATATATGATTAAGCTAGACATCACCTATGTATGTAGCATATTGATAGACTGGGAGAATGGAGGAATGTCAAGAAGTGAGATAATAAGTGGGGTTTCTAGGGATGGAGAGATAAATACCTAGACCCTTTAAGGGTGAGGTCTGTCAACAAAGCAGTATGAAGCAAGACAATATGGAGAAGGAGAAAATGTAGATCCAACATGATAAGGAATAGATGTAGGAAAAGAAAAAATAGGGAGAAATGACTCATTCTTATCCTTTTAGTAGGCCTTATGCTCCAAATCCATTTCTTGGTGATGATTCTTATTCTCACACACAAGATGGATTTGGCATAGGTGCAAACTAGGAAGATAAGCCTAAGAAGGCTCAATAGCATCCTGCTCCATAGGGGAGGTTGTTAATGCCATGATCAAAAAAGAGAAAGGCCCCATTGATAAGGTACAAGGTACTAATAAAATGGCTTCTATAGACTCAATTGTGAATTCCCTTCCCCATTTTTATTTGGGAGCAGTTGGAGGAACATTGGTTACCCTCAAAGGCTAAGAATTAGGTGTAAAGGGAGATAGGAAATCATGTGGTGACTACTCACCCTTACCATATATTATAGGGCGAGGAATGTTCATAAGGATAGGAATATCAAAGGGAGAGGAAGACTTGTACTTTGATAGCATAGGAACCTTGTTTTCACTAGGTGCATTTGCAAGAACAAGAGGTGTTGCTGGAGACTATGTGATCTATAGTAGATGAGAAGGTTTTCCTTGAGGAACATGCTTTCCTTTTCCCCAAATGAAGAGGGAATATAAGGTGAAGAAATATGAAAAGAAGAAATGGACTAATATATAGGAATAAAAATAGGAAGGGTAACATGTGTTATAGATTGAACAAATTTGAATGAGATCTTCCTAATTTTATAATTATTATAGATCCTCCCAATGAAGCATGTAACCTACTAGAGCAGGAAAAAAATGACCAAAGAGGAAGCACTCATAAGATACTAGGGGAAAATATCTAGTATCTTAGATGTTATGCACAATGCTCTCATAGAAAAACTTTAGGCATTTATGCATGATTGAGAAGACCTCTTCCATAGAGACTAGCCACAAGATGCCTAGCTTTATGCAGAAGAGGTTAGGATACGAATTAAAATGAATGCAGTAAATACCACCTTGGATCCCACAAATACTATCAAGGTGGTGGATTCCATAGGGGGAACTCATAGTCCATTATGTGTATGGATGATTATTTTACACTCAACGTACCTCACCCTATGTAGCTCAATCACAAAGAGGGCCTCCTCGATGATGATATCAACTCTACAAGTAAGATAAACTATAATGCCTCTAACAACATTTCCATTGATATTTTTAGGGATGTGTAAGGGATAAGGATCTCTTTAGTAAGATGCATCCAAAGGTCTGAATGTCAAGTCCACATTTTGAGCCCTTTGATTTGGAGGATAATTCAGAGTGATAGTGACCATGTTCACAAATGAACTATCACTTGATGCAAGGGAAGATGATGATGCAAAAATTATGTTTGATGAATGTAGTTGAAAAGGATCATTAGAGATTTGGAGCTCACTATTCATCTTATCCACAAACTTATTAGACTTTTTCTTATTAGCTTTGACCCAAATAACACTACTATCTATATGGGCTTGGATGATATGTCGAAGATGCATAAAACATTTGGTGTCATGTATATGTACATGGTGATATTGGAAAAAATTTGAACCATCATACCAACCACTTATGTCCTACATACCATTCGCTACATTTTGTCTAGAAAAATGTCAGGTCCCCCTTTTTTTTTTTCTTGTTGTTTTTCCTTGTTTTGGCTTTTCTTTTGTTCTCCACTAGGATCCAAGATCTTGAAGTCTGCCCTTAGTTACCTTTGTTTTGTCCATCCTTCGAGCATTGGTCTTTACAGTGCTTTTTTCTAGTATTATGGAGTCTAGATACCCATAGCTTGAAGTGCAAAGAATTTATGTTATGTCAGGATCACACCTCTCATTTATTTCTATTTCCCTAGGTGATCTATACAAGGACTTTTTGATGATCATTTTAACTACCAAGTGATTAAAAGTCATTCTTGAGAAAACCTCTATGACTAAATTTTTGAGGTTGTAAATTTATGTGCCTGCTTGTGAATTTGGTTATTTTATGGGTGTTGTTGGGAAGTCCATTGGCTAGTGTGTTACTTTGTTGTTGTAGGTAGGTTCTCCTCCACATTTTCCCTCTGATAATTTGGGGATTTTTCCTACGTTTTGTGTTTTTCTACTCTTTTTCATTCTTTCATTTTTTTGTTTTGATTACGTAAAAGCAGGTTTTGAAAGGACCCAAAACCTTTTACAACAAGATTTAAAAATAAGCATTAAATTTATAGTGGAAATAGTGCAACGACACCAAATAAAGACACCAAAAAAATAACAAGTCCATCAAAAGAAAGACAGAGAGAAAAAGGACAGCAAAAAGACAGCAGGACAATAGACAGCTGGCTAGATACTCTTCATTAGTTCAGTTGCATGTTCAGCCTACATCTGCATATTAGCAGAGGTGATGTAGGAGCATCCTAGGATTCTTGGCAATCTTGTATCAACCAAAAATATGTTTTTCTTTGAAGGTAGATTGTTAGTTTTGATCTTGGTTTGGTGGAGTTTTTGCTCGGTTTGGGAGACTGGTTGCTCGGTTTATGTGGTTACTAGGGTGCTCGATCTCTGAAGAATGCTCAGTGACTAAAGGCATTGGTTCATGAGTGCTTAGTGATAACTACGTTGATCGGTCATGCTTGGTGTGGTCGGTCGACTGGTGCTTAGTTATTTCTTCTGTTGCTCAGTGTTCTTGCTTACCGACTGGATTGTTTTGTTAAATCAGCTTGGCCGACTGGTGCATTTAATTTGGGTTGCACTCCTTGTGTTATGGATTGACCATTGGACATATGGGGACCTAGATCTAGTGTGTTACATTCTTCTATGAGGATCTGATGACCGTTGGGGCCATCTTTGAGAGTTTATTTATTTTGTAAGGCTATGCGAGAGCTGACTGATGTTTTAGCATTTAATATTTGTTTGTAAGGGATAATTATTTCATCAGCTGGCTTGTGGCTGAGAATCAATATTTATAGGATGCTTGGGTAGATGTTTAGGGATCAGAGATTGTTGGAAGGAATTTTAGTAGTCTGCGAGCTTAGGGGCAGGAAGATTGCTTGGAAGTTTGAGTACAAGTTTAGATCTTTCCTGGGTGCCTACTAGTGTGTTGTATGTTATAGACCTGGGCTAGCTGAATGCTGATGTTGGGGAAAATATTTGGATCCTGTGAGATCTTGTAGACTGTTACTTGCATTTTAATTGGCCATAATCAGGAAGGCCTTACAGCCTGGCACATTACATGTAATCGATGATTTGATTAATAAAGACTTGTGTTTCATTTCAGATTTGTTGTTGTTATTGTGTATTCCTGCTACATATTGGTTTGGCTGCAAGGTCAGTCAGTCCTTAATTGGATCCACTAACCTTGACTACATTATGTGGTATTAGAGTGACATTTGTTCCTTTTTGAGAAAATTATGTTCCTGTCGGAGCTGAGTGAATCTTGTGTGTTTGTGTCTAGATCTTGATTTGAAGATGCCTCCAAGGAGAAATCGTGAGATCTCTAAGGATGAGGAAGCTATTGGTGAATTATGCCTATGATTTTAGGGCTTTGTAGAAACAAGTGCAAGACCTACAAGAGGAATTGAGAAAGAAGAAACCTACCTTGAAAGAGGATAGTGATGATGAATATGAGGAAGATCATTTTGAATAAGTTGTTGAAGAAGCTAGAGATCCTGAGGAGAACCAAATTCTAAATGCTATGTCTAAGATTGGGAAAAGACCTAAGATTGAAGTTTTTGCATTTTTTGGAAGCCTTAGGATAGAAGAATTAATTGATTGGATCAATGAGATTGATGAATACTTTGAGTATGAATAAATAGAAGATCCTGATAGGGTTAGATTTGTAAAGACTAAATTGAAAGGTCATGCAAATATTTGGTGGAGAGAAGTTCAGTTGGAAAGAGGTAGAAGAGGAAAAGAAAAGATCACTAAGTGGAACCGAATGGTTGACAAGTTGAAGAAATAATTCATTCTGGTGGATTATGAATTGGACATGTTTAAAAAGATGCAAGCTTTGAAGTAGACTAACAAATCGATACAGGAGTATACCGAGAACTTTTATAGAATCCTGATTAGGACTGGTCATTTTGAAGCTGATAAAGAGAAGGTTGCTAGGTATAACTATGGCTTGAGAACTAGTATTCAAGAAGAGTTACTTACTATATGGATGACAAAAATCAGTGATGCTTATTAGATGGCATTGAAGATTGAAGAGAAACTGAATAGGAAGTATGAAGGAAAATAGAACAACAGCAATCGAGGTGGTAAAATTGGGGAGACAGTTGTTGAGAGTAATATGACAGAGAATCCTAAGACTGATGTAGGATCTAGCAATGGTCAAGTTACTAAGAATGTTGGATAGAGAGGAAAGTGGAAGAATGAGTTTATTGGCACTTGTTATAACTATGGTGAAGCTGGTCATAGAAGTTGGCAGTGTCCTAAGAAAAGGGTTGCATTAGCTGCTGAAGAAGACATTGAGAATGTTCCAGAGAAAGGTGAATGTCTTCTCACTAGGAGATTAGCTGCATGTGTCTAGGAACCAGTGCAGAGAAGAAATTTGTTTAGAACTAGATGTAAGTGCAAGGATAAGGTATGTAATGTCATAGTTGATGAAGGCAGTTCTGAGAACTTTGTTTCAGATGAAATGGTTAGTAAGTTGAATTTGGAAAGAAGGAAGCATCCTAATCCTTATCAGATTAATTGGATACAAGATGTTTCTAAGGTTAGAGTTGAAGAAAAATGCTTGGTTAAGTTTCAGATTGGATCTTACCATGGTGAGATATTGTGTGATGTATTACCTATGGATGCTTGCCATCTGTTGCTCGGTAGACCCTGGCAGTTTGACAGAAATGTTTTGTTTGATGGTCGTGCTAATACCTATGTGGTTAGGCATGAAGGAGCTTGGCATAAACTGATACCTTTACAGGAGACAGGGGTTAAGGGATGTGGAGTTATCAAGTGTTGTCCTTATGACAAACCTCAAGAGCAGAGGGTTGATGAACCTATTCCTATTAAGTCTAGTTTGAAGGAGAAGGAGAATGATATCTCTAAAGAGTTTGTTGAGATTAAGAAACGGATGGTTTTGCTGGCAGAGATGGTTCAATAGATGGTGACATTTGTGACACAAAGAGATGCATATGATACTAAGTTGATTAAAGAGTCTAGAAGGGATGAACCTTACCGAGGCATTGATGTGATCGGTAGCAGTCAGAGTCAGTTGTTATTAATTGCCAACCAGAGGGGTAAACAAAGTGGAAAGCAGAAGTACTTTCTGTGTGAGACAGGGAATGAAGTAAAGACTACTTGGGATGAAGGGCAAGAGGAGATATGGGTTAAGAATAAATTCGGCATACCTATTCTAATTCCCTTGAGGTGTTACTGATTTCCTTATGATAAAATATTTCTTATCTGGGGTGTCTGATGCAGGAGCATCCTAGGATTCTTGGCAATCCTATATCAACCAAAAATATGTTTGTCTTTCAAGGTAGATTGTTAGTTTTGATCTTGGTTTGGTGGAGTTCTTGCTCGGTTTGGGAGACTAGTTACTTGGTTTATGTGGTTACCGGGGTGCTCGGTCTCTAAAGAATGCTTAATGACTGAAGGCATCAGTTCACTGGTGCTCAGTGATAACTGATTTGCTTGTTCATGCTTGGCATGGTTGGTCGACTGGTGCTTAGTTATTTCTTCTATTTCTCAGTGTTCTTGCTTAACGACTGGATTTTTTTGTTAGATCATCTTGGATGACTAGTGCATTTAATTTGGGTCACGCTCCTCGTGTTATGGATTGACCGTTGGACATGTGGGGACCTAGATCTAGCGTGTTGCATTCTTCTATGTGGATCTGATGACCATTGGGGCCATCTTTGAGAGTTTATTTATTTTGTAAGGCAATGTGAGAGCTAATTAATGTTTTAGCATTTAATATTTGTTTGTAAGGGATAATTGTTTCATCAGCCAACTTGTGGTTGGGAATCAATATTTATAGGATTCTTGGGTAGATGTTTAGGGATCAGAGATTATTGGAAGGAAGGTTAGTAGCCTACAAGCTTAGGGGCAGAAAGATTTCTTGGAAGTTTGAGTACAAGTTTAGATCTTTCCTAGGTGCCTACCAGTGTGTTGTGTGTTACAGACCTAGGCTAGCTAAATGCTGATGTTGGGGAAAAGATTTGGATCCTACGATATATTGTAGACTATTACTTTCATTGTAATTGGCCGTAACTAGGAAGGCCTTACAGCCCGACACATTTCATGTAATCGGTGATTTGATGAATAAAGACTTGTGTTTCATTTCAGATCTTTTGTTGTTATTGTGTATTTCCGCTGCATATTGGTTTGGCTACAAGGTCGATCAGTCCTTAATTGGATCCACCAACCTTGACTGCATCAAGAGGAAACTTTGAGTTCCTCTATATCTTTGTTCTTTTGATCCTCCATCTTTTTGAAGCTTGACCTAGTTCTTTTACTAGGTTTGTGATCCTCCTTAACCTCAATGAGTGTCTTCTCCCCTTTGCCCCACTCCATCTTTTCCAAAAGTATCTTGACATGCTCAGTTGAGGCCTTGAGAATGGAAAAACTCTACTTAGTGATGTTACCCATCATCTTCTCCAACCACTCAATTATGTTCTCCATTTTATCAATTCTCTTCATCATGTTACCACCTTTCACCACATCCCCCTCTTTTATTTTGTTCTCCATTGAAATGATTCTTTCATTTAAGGACATTATCCCCTCAACCCTGCCAATAGTCTCCTTCAGCTCATCAATACATTGTCCCATAGTCTTCTCTCCCAAATTCATTTTTCCAAGAGCCCCAGTATCCTCTTTCATTTTTTTGTTATAGGGTTAATAAATTGGGATTCCTCATAATTCCTTGGCCTTGAACTTAATGTAGGGACTCATTTTTTTTGTTTTAGGGTTACTTTTCATGCCCTAGTTTTAGGTGCCATGTGTTTGGCCGTACTCATTTTTTTGTCATCTAATTGGGGCTTGTGACTTGCACCACGTTTTGTGCCCTAGTTCATCAAAGTTTTGTAGGTCGCAGCCAATTTGATTTTTTCCAAAGTGTCAGTTGGGGCCTTCGAGTTTCTTTTCCTTTTTGTGCCCTAGTTTGTACCTTGGTTTGTTCTTGGTCTTTTGGGGCCATATGTAGGGCCACATGTCAAAAGATCAAACTATGAGCATTTGGTTTTGATACCCTTTCTACCAACTAGTCATTGGCCTTCATCACCCTAGAGTCTTGGTTCCTGACTATCAGTCACTTTCAGGGCTACGAGTTCAAATTCCTCCAGAGTTAGTTTTTGTTTAGGTTAATATTATTGAGGATCGCTTGTATCCCTTTTCTAGCTCCCTGATATTCCTTATGGTGAAGTTCAAAGTTGTTGCGAAACCTCTAGTCTTTGGACCTCGAGTTTCCCTTTACTTGTTCACCATCACAAAATAAAAGATTCTTGTTCAGACTTTCCTGAGGCCTCGACAATATTAAAGTTTTTTTTACATGATAATTTCAGCCTTCGAGCTCTAGGAATCTGTAATACTCTATGATCTATTTTTTGACAGATATAACCATATAGATTCTCAGAACCTAATTACTGCATTCTATTCATGTTTATTAACCATGTTTTTTATATCTTGAGTGTACTAATGTTTCATTTCTTATTATAGGAAAATACAAATGAGTCATGGAATCCTCCTCATCAATGCAAGGAGAAGAATCCCATGCAGCCCATTCCAGAGCATCTGGGAAGAAAATGAAAGAAGATATGGAATTGGAGAAGAAGCCCCTCACTATGAAGTACACAAGGGAAGATGTCATTTGGGAATCTAAGATAGAAATTATAGTCTAACTTATGATAGATACAAATCTCAAGGACTACAACTTGGACACCACCTGAGCAAACATCCAAGACGGAAAGGTTTTCAAGGAAGAAGAATGTGTTAATCTCTCTAGGTTTGGACTATTGTAGGCATATTTTTATCCCATCTCCCTCTATTCTTTGGATTTTATCTATACCTTAGCAAGCCACTACATAGAGTCCACACACACATGATCTTTTCCAAATGATACCCCTATTATTTCCTTTGATCTGGAAACTATTGTTGTTATTCTCTATATCCCCTACTATAAGAGAGTGTCAACACTAGATAAATCCTTCACCATGAATGAATATTGATCAATAGAAAATGAATTAAAATAACACTTGAACTCATGATGGCTCATTGCACC
Organism: Chamaecyparis obtusa; assembly: GCA_027943335.1. NCBI lineage: Eukaryota > Viridiplantae > Streptophyta > Pinopsida > Cupressales > Cupressaceae > Chamaecyparis > Chamaecyparis obtusa. The sequence goes on from BSBK01000920.1 coordinate 172,079, forward strand.
ATGACAAGATGTGTCAAATCTAGCCACCACCTTCCCCAGAATAGATTAAATTTTTCCTATCCATGGATAATTATAATGTTGTGTTGCATCTTCGGTGAGCCAACTATAAAGGAATATTCTATATGGATTTACTACTTCATCATTAATATTTTTAGCACCATTTCCTATTTTGATTGGGCCCATATGATCTCAAATGGAATAGATCAACAATTGCGGGAATTCTGAGACACCAAGTAGTTCTTCATGACTTCCTTCATAGTATGATTGATAGCTCACCACCAGAACTACATAGGGCTTGACACAATTAGATAGATGGGTGATTGGCAAGAGGATGCACTACCATGGGCCTACTATCCACAACTCTGGCTAGAGAATTTTGGTGATTCATTTTGTTGGGTCAATGACACCTTTGTATATAACAAAATAATAATGCTCAATGAGGACCCCAAATATCAGTTGTCTAAGGCATCCATGACCCTTATCAATCCATGAGGGTGTTGGTTTTTATAATTCTAGAAATACACTTATATCCTTGTGTTCAAGTTCATAAGGAAACCCTTCCTCCTCCCACAACACTATTGTGACCAGATCATCCTACTATAGTTCTGTAGGTAAATTTTGGAGACTCACAACATATACACCACCAAAAAGATAGAAGCAGTGGGATTCCCATTTTCATGCAGGGAATACAAGTATACCCTATCTATTGCAAAGGAAGTAGAAACTGAGCTAGAAAGTATCTATTTGGAGAAGTTCTATGAGTAGCGACATCAATATTACTCTTAGGGAAGACTAAATAAGGAAATTTCTCATACTTTCACATGTCACATCCATTATCTCAAGGACTTTTGGGTAGATTTCCAAGATGATTTTGATGTGCTTTGATGCCTTTTCCACTAGCTCTCTACGGAACAGATGGAAGACTTTGGGCTGTGGTCTTTCCTAAAGAATTCTTTAGATAAGACAACCATTTTGGATACTATTTTTTATCAAAATAACATGGGGAGTCTCTTTCTCCCACCAATTAAGTAGGGTGTGCAAGAAGAATACAATTTGGAAGCAATCATATAAGAAGTTGTGGATAAAATTCATGCTCTTTTCGAAAAGGTTTTCCCAAAGAGAATTAGGATAGTGAGTCAACCCTCTCAGTAGTATTAGAAGAAAGGAAAGAAGGAGGGTTCTTTATCTACGTAGTTGGATCCCTTATAGGTGGCCCCAAATGAATCAATTTTTGAGGAGTTAGGAGTGAAAATTGACAAATTATGGAGACTCATTTCCACCACTAAGAAATGGGTCACCATTGCACTCGATGCATAACCCTTATCATTTACACCGCCTCTCCCTAAAGAAAAAATCTCCATGGTTCCTACCCTTTTCCTTTTGATCATTGACATAGAACAAGAAATGAATACTAAGTTAGAGGATGATGTTCCCTTGGTGCACCCAAAGAGGAAAAATCAAAAGAGAACACAAATCTTTTTGGATGATTCAGATATAGAGCCTGACTCTGAAGGTGGGAAGGATTTTACTGATGCCCAGGCTCTAGAGATTGAAGCACCTAAGGATGAGCCGGTGCTCAAGAAAATTCAAGGTGATGTTGACTTGGAAGCCTATACCACTCTTGATGACCCCAAAAAGGTCCTGACCATCGAGGATCAAGAACACTTCTTCTTGGAGGTAGAAGAGAATAAGAAAAGAGAAATGTTAGAGAAGATCGAGGAGAAACAAGAGGAGAAGGTGAAGGAAGATTGAATGCACAAAGAGGAGGCTGAAAAGAAAAGATCCAAAGAAGAACAAAGGAAAAAGGAAGAAGAGAGTAAGAGGGTGTTCAATCAAGAAGAGGCTCTCCACAAGGCCATCGAAGCCACAAAGAAGAGGAAGTGAGAACTTGAGGTTTCCAATAAGAAATAACAGGAGGAGGAGGCTTGAAAGAAAGAAGAAGAAGAAAAGAGAATGGTCAAAGAGAAAACCAAAGAACATGGGGAAATCAAATCATTGGTAATAATTGTACCCCCTACATCTAGTGCTCCCCCAAATAATCCTATATCCACTCCTCCCCTAAGCCTACGATTGGATCTGTAGTAGAGTAGATCTTTTAAAAAAAATATGGAGATTTCATAACTAGATTCTCAAGAAAAAAATCAACTTCCCTAGGAGGAGACAACAACATCAAACCCTAGGAATCCTCCTCCCAAAGAAGAACTAGTTCCACCCATGGGTGAAGCCCAAGTAGGATGTGGCAGCAAGATGTTTCAAGTAAACATAATAGATGAAGAGGAAGATTTTTGGCCCGCTAGGATGGCTGATCAAAAAACATAAGAGAAAACATACAAATCATCCCTATGTTGCGCTCTCACTCCAAGATGTCATGAGGGAGCTAACAAATCCATAGTCTAAGAAGCCTAAGAAGGCTCAAACATTGTACACCACAAAGATAAATGCAAGAGGCAAGACAATGGCTACTATGACCATCCCTATTGAGGAGAGTGATGAGTTTGAGGTGAATCTCAAAGACTATGAGATGCATGAGATCAACCTCAGCAAAAGGTATAACTGGGGAGATCTCTAGGGACTTGACCAAGATTTTGATGTAGTCTGTGACCGATATGAAAAGGAGCACCATAAGAAGAAATAGGCACATGCCTCAGAGGAAAGGTTAAACTAAATAATTTAGGATCTCACCTCTCCTGTTGCTTCGGTAATACTAGAGACATCCACCTTGGAGTCAATTTTCTGGGTAGAGGTAACTTCTATGTGGATGATGAAGAAGAAGGCATTGGTGGTATACAATTGGATCTCCCTGCAACTAAAAATGGTTCAAATTTTTCTTACCAATTCCCTTCCATAGTATTTCAAGGAAATGCAAATTCATCTCACTATTAGACAAGAGATAGATGTGTGAGAGTATGAGGTTTCTCATCACACCAAATTGAGGGACTTGATGAAGGATATTGCCAGATTGGATGAGGAAAAATTGAACAAGATTGATATCCTTGGTAGGGAGACCACCAAATTTCTACATCTCATTGGATGATGGTTGGACCTCTGAGTGGACCTTCTGAATAGGACACATGAATCCCTTGCAATATTTCTACTGGAATTGTAGTGGTTCATCTCCAAGTGTGCAATTTTTTGTGGGATGTCATAGGGATGAATCCCAAAGAGATAGACAAGTTTACACCTATAGATTCATTTCTTTCTAGATTCGATGAGAAAGTAGAGATTAAGTTTGGTCCGTCCCAGGAGTTCTCAAGAGTGATACTAAATGAATTCACCAGGCTCATTATAGATGCCTAGGAGGATACTCAGACCAAAGACCTAATATGTGATACTCTTGTTGAAGCTCAAGACAAACTTGAGGAGGGAAAAGATCTCATTCAATGTATTAAGGAGATCGATGAGGATATTGTCAATGAATGTATTGAAAAATATAAGAAATATGTGGATGACTGGTCCTTAGGGTAATGGGTTCCTCTGTTCACCCTTCTTCTTTCTTTATTTATCCAAATTTTCCCGTGAAACCTAGAGTCTCAAATCTCGGTGACTATATATAGTTTGATTCTTCATTATTTAATTCTTTATTCACTCTGGTAGTATGGGCTGACGTCTTCTTCAGAAGTGACTGTGTTGGATTACAGAGAGGGGGGTGAATCAGTAATCTTGATTACAAAATACCTTAAAATATTTTCTCTGATTAACTTGGTAACTAATCGATAGAAACATAATTCACTAAATTTATTGACAACAATAAATAAACTATATCAACCAAAAAATCATTCACAATGTGTAACACAAATATTTAACCTAGAAACCCAGTAATGGGAAAAAAATATTTGTGGGAATTGTCACCCACTAAGAAATATATTCTTTTGAAGTATGCCTAGTTAAGAGCCAATCTGGTTAAAGATTACAAAACAAACTATTAGGTGTGACCCAATTACAAGATTTACCTTAGATCTGTTAGGATCTTCACCCTGTTAGGAGTGGCCTTGTTAGAGGAATTTAAACACTCTTTTTGGAATGTCACCTTTCTCGAGGATTTAGAATAAGACTGTTAAGTCCACTATGTTTAGAGATTTATCTGTTACAAATAATAATAAGCAACAGTAATAAAAATGACCTGTAAATGTGCAACTATCTTTTCTCAATTAGATCCTTATGCGCTCTTCAATCTTCACTTCAATTCTTCATCTTCCACTGGCATCAAAACTTTATCAAATCACTTATTTCCCACTCAGAATCCCTTTGTTCCTTCTCCTCTAGAATAGTCAGTAACCCTTCAACTATTCAGTTTGCCACTCTATTTTCCATACAAGATCATCCTTTATATACATAATTTTTGCATCTTAATCTTACCTATTACATTTTCCTTTAATCAATCTTGACTATTCATTTCATTATTCATCAAATCTGGATCTTGGTAATGTATTTCACCTAGGAACTTGAAATTTTCTTGTAACTTGTTCCATCTCTTTTTGCCACTTAGATCTTGCCATAGATCTTCATCTTGAATTTTCATAATCGTAGATCTTTGTAACTAAGTTTCCTCATCATCATGATCATCCAGCTCATCATAGCTAATCATTAAATGTACATTTTATCCATAATTAATACCTTTTCCTTGCTTGGTGTTCTTCACTTATAATTTTGGTTACATCGCTTGATGCCTAAACCTTTCCACGTTATTGAGTGACCAACTTTTCACCTTTACCTTACCGAGTGACTTTTCCATCTTGGTAGCCATAACAACTTATCTTATCAAGTTTTCAAATCTTTATCACCATACTTTACCAACTTAAAATAATCATATGTTAGGTAGAAAAAAATTATATCAACATAATTAAATCATTATTCGATCTATATCAGTTACCCATTTAAGTTATACAACTTCATAACTTATCATTTCCACTTCTCCTTAACTCATTCATCTTATATCATTACCGAATGATATGACAACATAATATTAATCAGAAATCAATTGATTGACATCAACGACACAACTATAAATAATCTAATCATTCTACTAACATTAGGTATACCTCTGATCTTGGTTAGTCTTCATCATCAGCTCCATCAGATAATCAATCATCAACATTATTATCAGTTATGATAACAGACTGACTGTTGCTCAAATATATTGTCAGTTGTTCAGTGTCATAAGTTTGATGGGTACAATCTGACATGGAAGTGACAAGTGATTGATTGGATGAGTTTTTCATAGAAGCCGTCCCCCTTTACCTAATGTGCCAATTTAGAATTTAAGGTTTAAATTACAAAGGAAAGTTTTCATGATTATAGGTAGATTTATATTATGCACCTTATTCAATGTTTTTTCTTTTATTTCAATTGTGTCCTAAAGTTTGCTTGTAGGAATACCTCTATGTGTAGGAACCTTCTCACAACTAGCAAACCCCTTGAAGAAACAATCTTGTGCCCAAATTAGCTAGTCCAACACCATTGTGACCCAATAACTAGGTTCTTGGGAGATAGGGGAACTTGTTCCCTAGTACCCTCCTTCAGGTGGAGTTTTTTAATTCTTCGGAATCCAATGACATCTCATCTTTGTTGTGAGATTATGCACAAGATACGCATCAAAAAAAACCTAGGTATGGTTAGTTGTATAGAAGTATAATCTTGGGAAGGGTCACTAGGCTATCTTTCAACAACTACAAAATAATTAGATAGGAATTGGTTAGCTTAGTTAAAACCTAATTCAATTGAGGTTATGTTAGTACCCATATGGACACCCATTTGAAAATTTCAAAATCAGTCATTCCATCTCTGATTCTCATGTTGATTATTGGTAAATTCAAGAACAGACTTTGAACCATTTTAAATTAGTTCAAACTGGTTCACACGGTACAAACAAGTTCATAGGTTCACAAAGCTCAAATATGGCTAAGTTCAGTGCAAAGGTTCAAAGATTCTGAGTTCAGTGTTACGAGCAATCTGGTGATTTCAAAGTTTAGAAGGCTTCTAATTTAGATTTCAAGTTGTAAGGCACAGTTTATCAATTCAAAGTTACATTTCAATTTTGGGTTCAAAATGGCTTGACAAACTCTTCCTAGGTCCAAATTAGTTCGGCAAATTTATAGTGGTCTAGTCGGGATCAGATAATTCAGGGTAATTCATATCATGTTTGGTCTATTTCAAATCAGTCCACTTTGGTTCAAATAGGTCCCATACTAGAACTCAGTGGTTCATAGCTGCACCAAGTTCAAAGATGGCCACCCCAGTCGAATGCAACTTAATCTAGTACATACAGGCTCCATATAACTACTTGATATAGGAGCATAGTTCCATGGCCCGAGCTCTCAAGTGTAGATTCATATTTAAAGTTACAAGTGGCCTAAATCATATAGAGTCAAGTCATTCAACTAAGGGAATCATTTATACAATTAGAATGAATTCAAAACATCTATTGCTCACGCCATGTCAAGGACCCCATTCACATGCCATATCCTCAATAATGCAATACAAAAATATTATTGTACATCAGATGTTGGTTACATCATGATCAAATATCTTTCCCAAGTAGGCAAGTTACAAAACCTTTGAAAAAATAATGGAAGGACACATTCGACATGGTACTTCAAGGTCAGCTTGGGATTAATACAAACTGCTCAACAAAATGTTGATTGTCAGAGGATACTGGTAAGGTAAACATAATAGATGTGCAATTATGAATGCAATGAAGTTGTGGCTTATAGACCTGATGAGGAACAATAGTTTTGATAACACTATTACCCGAGCTTGACTTCTAGTCCACTCACAGTTCAGCAGGTTGTATACCATTCGAGCACAATGGTGGGATTGATATGGGGGAGGTCAAACGAAACAGAGGCTATGAGGTTTCATTGCACGGTCGAGCTCGATGAACCACTCCAAGTTCTTGAGAATTTTTGGCTATATCATAACACATTGTTGACTAGTGTGTTACAGTGGACACTAGGTGTCTGATTACAATGTAGTTCAGCATAGTAAAGGCCATGGACATCTACAAATGTTCACATAGAGTGACGAGACAAAATAAGTTTAGATGAAGCCCGAGGAAACAAAGGGGCAGAATTTACATTCTTGAAGGTGATGTCAAAGGTGAAATCGAAAGATCAACCAGTTCCATTCAAATATGTCCACACCTTATTATGGTGAAGATGCGAAGCGCAATCCAGAATAGGGGCCGATTATGGTGACAATGGTTAAAAGCCATGTCTGAAACATCGAAGAAGATGAGTAGAATTTTGGTGAAGTTTGCAAATTATTTGACATATTATCAATATCTAAACCTAACTCTCTACCCACGTGGTCATCTTGCAAAACCACATTGTGAGGTGAGTGTCTTCATAAGCTGATAGGGAACAACTATATGTCAATACAATGAGGTCAAGAGACATAGTCACTATCTCTTCCACACTGACTCACCCCTGATTTGTAATGGCAAGTGAAAAGACAAATCCTACACATTTGGCACAGAGTCAAAATGAAAACTCCACACCATGGTCATGAATCAATGCTTTTGGTCACATTGTCACTTACCCGACATGTGAACATTGAGGTGAATTCAGGCGCACAACTACATAATTCACAATTTTGATAACATTGGTGGTCGTTCAAACTCAACCTCTACAACCAAGGACCAAGTCACTGTCTGAGTTCGAATGAAAAGAATATGAGCTTCGGGTTAAAGCATCATTGGAAGGGGAATACAATTAAATTTGTATCTATTTCTTGGTGACACCTTCGAATGCTTACATCCGAATACTATATTTTTCTCTTACATGTGAAGGAATGCATTTGAGGAGGCACAGTGGTGTGATTAAGCCCAAGTTCTTGTTTGGATGCTGAAGAGTAAGGAGGAATACAAGGGATCGAGTGCCACATGTTTGATAGGATGCTCATTTTACCCAACAAATTAAATCATGAGGTATTGAGAAGACTACCCCCAAATTGATCTAAGAGAGCTGATTATTTAGTCTATAGGTGTCTTCAAATAGGAATGATAGGTGCCTATAGTTTCCAGGTGTTGCTGAAGAATCACATGTGGAAGAATTCTTGTCACATTACACAAGATTGGTGAATTTAAGAAAAGAAGTCCACATGTCAAAACATTTAGGCTGATGGTTTATGAGATTGGGTCACATTTAGCATGTGAAAGTAAAATAATAAGAATTGTATCGATGTTTAGCTTTACAAACTAAACATTATCTAGATACCACCACAAGAACTAGTTTTGATAACTGAAAAAGAAACATTTGTAAGGAAGATAAAGAGGCCAATGATAGAAAAATAGGGGGTTTTGTTTCTTTTTGAGGGAGCCCAATTTTGAATGTAAGGTAGAAAGAGAAAATGAAAGATTTTGAATTCCAAATTTTGATTTGAGAGTGTAGGGGCAAGAGTATTTGTAGTATCTTTTTGTATGTTCAGAGAAAGAAATTTTTTGTGTATCAGATCTTTGAATCTAGGCACTTGTCTTCTTATTGATATTAATCTATGAATTAATTCAGTTCTCTCTCAAAGTTTTTCTGTTTCACTTAATCATGAATGTGTTTATCATTTGGATTTTGAACCAAAGTTATTCATGTATTTGGAAGAATTGATGTGTCTTTCTCTTTTTATGTTCTCTGTAATGTAAGGGTCAAATAAATGGTCTTTGTGCCATTTATTATATGTTTTTAGTTATTTATTTCTTTCACATCCATTATGTGTTTACGGGTAGATGTTTGTGTGCCTTTCATGCTTTCAAGTTAAAAGTATTCATGTTCATAGTTTAAGAAAATTCATTGAAAATATTGTATGGGGAGTTGTACCCAAAATAATTCAAAGGGCACTTACATTTTCCAATCGAGAAGCAACCCAACTGTTAGTGCAGATCAAGTCTTCTTGTTTGGGTGTTTACGGTCAATTTGTAATCATTTTCTTTGAAGACAAATCTGTTCACTAACAGGTTCAACGTAATTTTTCTCTTAGTCCTAAGGGATAGTGGTTGCATTGGCCATAGATTTTTTTTAAAGATCCACTAAAGGAAGATGCACCTCTAAAGGAATCAGTACAAGAATTCAAAATAGAATATTTGAATTGAGTCATCATATGTTGATAGCCAATCAAATCACTACAAAGTTTAGATACCTATTCAAAGAAAGAGTCTCTCTCGATGTCATTTGTAGATTTGCGATGAACACCCTAAGGAGGTCACCATTTAGCAGGCCATATGGAACTTTCATATATATAGATTGATACCTCGGAATGAAATGTATTATATTCTCATTTATTTTTTTCTTACAATGAACAAGGTCAACTATAGTGATCACTATATTGCCTCCCATGTTTTCAATTTGTCATTACTTATTCTTTTGATATGAGCTAAGACTCTCTACATGGTTTTCATGAATTTTTTTGTATGTTATATCTTTTGTATTGGCATTATTATGATGTGTTTGGTTACTAATATATTATTTTATTAATATGATATCATTGGTGATGTGGATAGTAGGTTATACTTGTGATTTTAGTGATGATCAAATATGCATGATGACTCTGTGATGTTGTGGCATGATGTTATATGATGATATTTGAGTACATTTACATTTAAAGATAGTTGAGTCGATGGTGATTTTATGATGTGTTATGATGTTCTGTCAATGGATATTGTATTACTTTTCATGTGTTCTCATTGTTCTATTTTGAGGAATCTATTATATGCTCATTATTGTTATTAATGATACTTAATGATGTTTGATCTATGCATTAGATGAGAGTATTATTGTAATGTTTAGATGATGATTATATGTGAAAAGGGGTGATGTCATAATATTTGAATACATAAGAATGATTATGTTGTTAAAATTCTCTTTTCATTGATTTATGCTTTTTGATTATTTTATATGTGCTTTAGCTATTTTATATATGAGTAGGTAGAGTTGAAATGTGAATGGTTCAGTGATGGTATGTACTAGGCATCAACTTCACCTACCTTCATAGGTCTGAGTGTTCCTATATCCCCAATGATGGTTAACTAGAGTTAGTCATATCACCATTCATACTATTCAACCTAATTATCATTCCTAATTTAGACAATAATTGGTGCCATATTGCATACATGTACTCACCCATCTAATTGTCACATGGAAATGTCTATTTACCCCTTCCATATTGTGAAAGACTAGTAATGTGTGTTTGTGCATAGTCAATGTTTGTAGTTGTTGTGGTTAAGTACATTTAAAATGAAATAACAAATAAATATGGTAAAGTATATTGGCAAGTAGTTTATTATTATTTACTAACAAATATGTCATACGAGTATTAGATTTCATTAGGGTTAAATGATATAATTGGTTAAGATTTTAAAAGTTTATCTCATAATTTTGACTTGAGTGGTTTTACTATATTTTATTATTTTTCAAAAAGAGCCCTTTTAATATTGAGAAAAGCTCATTTTTAACTTGTTATTTTTAATTTGACTTGGTTCTAATACCCTCTTCTAGATTGTTGCTTGGATTTGAAGATTCGAATGGGGGATTTTTGTGGGTATTGGCTCTTTGGATTACTCTCATCGAGTTCATCTTACCTTTAAATTTTAATTTCATCTTGTGGAGTATTTGGCAATTTCTTCAAATTTGGGTATTTGCTTGGTTTGAGGTTGATATTTATTCATTTTTCTTGTACTTCAATTTAATGGTTTATTGTGAGTTACAAATGATTTATGGAATGAAATTAGTCATGTTTCCATTTGTAGATCGAAGTGAATCTAGTGGAGATTTGAATATTCCCCAAATTGATTTGTGAAAATGAGGGTTTTCTTATCATTATGTTTCCCATTTGAGATTGGATGGTGTTTTGTGATTTTGATTACATTTTTGGGATGTTGGATGCATGGGAATCAACTAGTTTTTCTAAATTTTCCATTTATTGAGTTTCATTTTTAGTGCTTTTGTTAGAATGGTCGTCATGATCAGTTTTGGGTCAATTTGACATTTGGGTAACAATGATGATTTTGTTGGAAATATAAATGGAAAGGTAATACTGAGAGGGGGGGTGAATCAGATATCACCTACTTTAACCTTTTCTACTAATAAAACTTTATGCATGACATAAACAAAACTTGAGCATTCTAAGTAACTTAACATGTTAAGCAGCATACATGAAATCACTCATAACACAGTAATTTGGTAACCTAGAAACCCTTGAAAGGTAAAACTGGGGTGGGGATGACACCCACAAATCTTCACTACTACAGTAATAAGTTTTTCCTGTTAAGGCTTACAAAATGTGATCAATTTATGATCTACCCTGTGAAAGGTCTGCTCTGTTAAAAGCTAAAAGACTTATACAGTCTACCTTGCTAAAGGATTTAAAACTTACAACAAAGTAAGCACTTGGTAAAGAGATTACATAATGTCTATTAAGACTACTTGGTTAAGAGATTTACCCTGATACACTAATTAAAATGTCTCAGTACCTGATCTTTCAGTTTGCACTTATATGCAGATTACAGATCTCCTCTTTACTGTATATTTGTGATCTCTTCTATCTGATCTTTCTCGATTCTATCCTTTCACTGCTTAGCTCGGTCACTGAACTCTATCTCTGTAAGCTTTCCTTTACTGAATCATACCATTTTTCTTACACCCTTCACATTCACTATCCCTTGCTACTTTGTTTTAGGGTTTAGATCTTGACCTTATATAATAACCAAAATATCTTAACGATTCAAGATCTATAGTCCAAATTTGTTCCTATTGCCGCTTAAGCTATAAATTTTTTTGATTGGCTCTAGGTATTACATAGGGATCAATGATTACAAGATGAATGTGTAATTACCTCCGTAATTCCCTCAACAAGCAAAATACAAAACACCATTATCACCAAAAAATGGTTTACCTCGATCATTGTGCCATTCCAAACTTATATGTCATTCCTGGCTAACTCGGAAAATGTTATTCCTGGTACTCAGTATTCACTGTACTCAGCATCTATTGAATTCTCTATCACTCGATAATCATTGCATATGTAACTCAGCAAAAACTATACTTGGCATAATACAAACATGTAGTGACCATGACTTTACTCGGCAGTACTACTACTCGGTAAGTATACAATACATAACTCAGCCTTTACAAAATGACTTGGTCATAGTGATGACCGACCATCATTGCCTAGATATATGACTAAGTGTGAAGCATTAATGGTAAAAAAAACTATAGAGATCTACAATCTCCCCCTTTGACATTAGTGGCAAAAACACTTTGTCATGACATTTGTACTTACAATTACAAAAGTATGTTGTATTAGCCTAATACTCCCCCTGAGATATCTATACATTCAAAATTGTGTTACCTGTCCTTAATTCTGTCATGATGATTCCTCCTTGTTTTTGACATGATGAATCTCTTCATTAGTAGGGAGTTCCCAAAATTTCTCCAGAAATGGTCTATGCTGTTGGAATTAGGAGAGATAGGTACTGAGAGGGGAGGGATGAATCAGTGCCTTCAAAACTTTACTTGTAAAACCTTTATGATCTATAACTGAATACTATGATAACCGATCAAAATAACTTGAATACAATTGTATAAATCAATCATCTAGTTAACTTAAGAAAGTAAACAACATGAAATCAATATGACAATCACATAACACAAGTATTTTGGTAACGCAGAAACCCTTGTAAGAAGGTAAAAACTGCGGTGGGGATGACACCCACAAATTCTTCACTACTGCAGATAGAAAAGGTTCTCCTGTTAAGGCTACAAGTTTTGATCACTTCTGGTGATCTTACCCTGTTAGGAGTAACATATTAGATCAGCTAGATCTACCTAGTTATAGGATTTAAATAGCACTAATGAAGTGTGTACTCGGTTAAGAGATTTACATAAGACTGTTAAGTCTACTCTGTTAAGATATTTATCAAAAACTCTATCACAATTGTCAGAAAGTAATAGGTAAATATCTGCTAGTTGACAACTCAATTGTCTAAAACAAATCTATAAGTGCTCATCAAAATATCACCTTATCTGTTATGTTATTCTACTATGTTCTGCTCGATAGCCTTCTCTGATTTTGCTCAATCTGATAGCCTATGTGCTCTATTCTGCTTGGTAAACTGATTGTCTTGAAGATAGGCAATTTCTTCAAGTGCTCTGTGATTCATATATATTAGTTCACCCAACCTCATAAAATGGTGCGAACAAAAAAAATATATAGTGTTCTATTTTTCCGCCTTAGCAAAAATTAGGTTACAAAAAAAACATAACCCTAAGATCTACGGTGCATAATAACCTAGATCAACTATTACAATAAGATAAACATTACATTTAATGAGTATCTATTCACAATAAATGCTCCTTGATCTTGGTAAACCATTTTATGATTTTTTGTAACCATTTGCATAGAAGAATGTGCCATTTCAGATTACTATGCCATTTTCTATGATCATCGGTAAACACTGTATAATCTGCTCGGTGTATACTGTGATACTCGGTGTTTACTGACCGTCGGTGTCAGTGTCATTGGTGCTCGATTAATTGTGTGATGCTCAGTGTAAAGACCTTACTGACTGCTCTATCTTACTTCTAGTTATTGACCAACTCAATATAAGTAACTGACTGACCTGTTTACTATTCTTTGATACTATTGACAACCTTAAATGCTCAATAGAGATTAACAATCTCCCCCTTTGGCATTAGTATCAAAACTTCGAATGTATATAGACAAAATGTTTCTATATATTCCTTATGTCTCTTCCATATACATATCCACAACAAAAAAAATTCCTAAGTACAAAATACTCCCCCCGGTGCATGCTCCCGGTAGTATGTAATATACATATCAAAGTATACTTATTTGGCATATACATGGTTTCCCCCTTTTTGATAATAATGCCAAATGCAAAAATATATAAGATGTATACTAATTCCCTTGCAATTCTACTCCTTTGTTGCATTTTTGTTTGAAATTCCTTGAAATATGCATTGAATTCCTTATTCAAATTGTCTCCTAGACTTTTCATCATTTCACTGATTTGTGCAGTTATTGGTTTGTCCAATTGCCAGTTTACTTTACCGATATCCGATACATATTTTTGTAGATAGATAAATGTAGAAACAAGCAGTGATCCATACTTACATGTATTAGACTTCTTTTCTTTTATTGTCTTCATATTGTCATGTAGTTGGTGTAGTAGCAGTTTGGCAAGATCAACCTGGTGATCTTTCTTCACAATTTTGTAAGCCATGTCCATGACGCTGCAGGGTACACTATTTGGTCTGCTAGATTGAAATATCTTGTACCCGATGACATGAGCTATGAATTTTGTAGCTGGATCTTTGATAGTTGATATTTTTAGTGCCCTATCATCCCATTAAGCTCCAGTGTTCTTTTCTACGTCGGGACGAGATGAACTTCGAAAGGCTTTGTCTTTGTCGGTTGTAGGGTACCCAGTAACCCTACTGATAATCTTCTTAGTGACCTCAATAGGTTTATCTAACCAAAATTTTCCATCATGAAATCTACTTAGCATGATTCTTATCCAGTCATTTTGGAAGGATTGCAGGAAGTATGTGAAACACCATAACCCTGACTCCTCAATCTTCTTGTATTCGGATTTAATCTTACCATCCGGTCCATAGAATTGCTGATAAGTAGCAATGGTCCCAAAATCACATACTTCACTGATCTTGCAATGAATGTAGGCCCTAACGTCTTCTATTAACAAAACCCTATCTGGAATACTAGAAAATGCGCCCATATCATCTATTTGTGTTGTGACCTTGGGATGAGATTTGAATTTCTCCTCAGCAAAATGTGCCCTAACAATTAATTCTACTTCCTCCTTAATGTTCTGCAATTTTCTTGCAGTCGATGTCGATGCCATAAATTGTTTCTAGGGTTTTGGCAAACAATAGATAACCAGTGTTCTATAGGCAGATGAACTTACTCGTTATCGTCAAAGAATTGTTGTCAGTTTGATCTACAGTAGCTTGGAATCTTTTTTGAAAAATATTTAGCTCGAACTCTTCTCTGTAAAAACTCTATTCTTTGAAATTGCAATGTAACAATGAACTCTGTTTCTGCATATTTATAGACTTTTTGATATTCCCACTCAAACTTTGATGCATTAAATGCATGACCTAATTTATGATACGAAACAGCTGTTAGCTCGGTAATGTCTACAATTTATTTTTCTCTCTTAATATAGAATTTCTTCATCATTTTGCACTGTTGTCGATTAACCTTGTATAGTGATTACTGATGGGTAACCAACTCACATTTCTTCTTTTATCGACTATGTGACATTTGTAAACTTATAACACATAAACCATGGTGCATCTTTATTCATGCAAATTTGGTATTTGTACATCATGTATAAGGAACTATATGTAAAATGTGATCATTTAAAATGTCAGTTCTATACATACCTTTGTCATCTTAAGTGGAGGTACCAATGTCACCCAATCTAGTGGATGAGGTTTCACCGATAGTGTTACTTGACTCAACATTCTCATTAGATGCCTTCTTCCACATTGTGTTCCTTAACTTCATAATATCTGTAATGTTATATCCACTCTCAAATATATGGCTTTCATCAGGTGCTCGGTCTCTACAATTCTTGCTTACATGACCGACCTTGTGACAGTGCATACATGTCATTCCTGCATTTGTCCAATTTCTTGATTGTCCAATCTGACTCTTTCTGTAACAATTTGCTATAATATGTCCATACCAACCACATACAGTACAATTAGTCCATGTATTATAATCCCAAACATATGAGTTACCTTGTCTCTTTGGTTGATATGGCTTTCGTTGTAATTTCTCTTTAGGTGTCC
This sequence comes from Chamaecyparis obtusa, assembly GCA_027943335.1. Taxonomy (NCBI): domain Eukaryota; kingdom Viridiplantae; phylum Streptophyta; class Pinopsida; order Cupressales; family Cupressaceae; genus Chamaecyparis; species Chamaecyparis obtusa. Next base: position 187,900 of record BSBK01000920.1, read on the forward strand.
AGACTTGTTTCATTTGTGGCTTGCAGTCCCTTGCAGTGTGTCCATGCTTATTACAAGTATAGCATATTTTCTCCTCAGTAGTATTATTAGCAATCTCATTCTTCTTAGCTCTACATTCATAAGCTGGATGTCCAAACTTACCACAGTAATAACAATATCCATTGAGTTTAGGAATGACAGGAGGTTTACCTTGTGCTTTTCTTTTGCACACATTAGATGTATGTCTTGGTTTTCCACAATGATAACATGTCATCACTTTAGGTTTCTGAATTTGATTGTTGTTGACTTTTTCAGCTTGTTGTGATGATTCTCCTTCACCGGTGTAGCCTATACCGGCTCTACTTCTGAATCTCCTCTGATTAGTCAGGAAATCATCAATCTTTTTAGAACTATCCTCAGCTATCTTCATCATTTCATTGTGTTGCTTTTGTGTCTTTATTTCATTTCTCAATTTTTCATTATCTTCTCTGAGTATTGCAACATCTTCAAGTCTTCTTGATAATTCTCCATTTACTCAGTTCATTTCTTGATTAACTGTCATCATCTGATTTGATACTTGGAAGTGATGATCAGTGAGTCTCTGTATTTCACTTTCTTTTACTTGAAGTTGTTCAGTCATCAGTCTTCGGTCTTCAATAGCTAGATTCTGATCTTGTTCAGCTTGTCTAGCATTGTTCATAATTTCCACCATTTTCACCATTTGAGATTCATGTCCGATTTGAAGTGCTTTCACTTGCTTAGATAGATGTTGATTCTTTTCAGATAAATCAGAGATTATGCTTTCAGATCTGTCAGAGATGCTTCCAGAGCTTGATCCAATATGATCAAATATTTCATCAATAGGTTCTTCATGATAAGTGATTTCATTCAGCTGAATTGCAAGGTTCTTCTTTTCAACCAGTAATTTCTTCAGTTCTTCCTTGGCTTGTTTATACTGTTCCAAAAACATCTGTATTTGTATCTTCTGATTCTCAATAGTCTTGTCAAGTTTGTATCTCTCCATGACTTAGATCTTTACCCTTCAGTGGTTAGACTGTTCAACAAGAGAACTGAGCTTTGATACCAATTTTTGGAATTAGGAGAGATAGGTACTGAGAGGGGAGGGGTGAATCAGTGCCTTCAAAACTTTACTTGTAAAACCTTTCTGATCTATAACTAAATACTGTGATAACCGATCAAAATAACTTGAATACAATTGTATAAATCAATCATCTAGTTAACTTAAGAAAGTAAACAACATGAAATCAATATGACAATCACATAACACAAGTATTTTGGTAACGTAGAAACCCTTGTAAGAAGGTAAAAACTACGGTGCAGATGACACCCACAAATTCTTCACTACTATAGATAGAAAAGGTTTGCCTGTTAAGGCTACAAGTTTTGATCACTTCTGGTGATCTTACCCTATGAGGAGTAACATATTAGATCAGCTAGATCTACCTAGTTATAGGATTTAAACAACACTAATGAAGTGTGTACTCGGTTAAGAGATTTACATAAGACTGTTAAGTCTACTCTGTTAAGATATTTATCAAAAACTCTATCACAATTGTTAGAAAGTAATAGGTAAATATCTGCTAGTTGACAATTTAATTGTCTGAAATAGATCTATAAGTGCTCATCAAAATATCACCTTATCTATGATGGTATTCTACTCTGTTATGCTCGATAGCCTTCTCTGATTCTGCTCAATCTGATATCCTCTGTGCTCTGTTCTGCTCAGTAAACTGATTATCTTGAAGATAGGCAATTTCTTCAAGTGCTCTGTGATTCATATATATTAGTTCACCCAACCTCATAAAATGGTACAAACAAACAAAATATATAGTGTTCTATTTTGCCGCCTTAGCAAAAATTAGGTTACAAAAAAAACATAACCCTAAGATCTACAGTGCAAAATAACCTAGATCAACTATTACAATAAGATAAACATTACATATAATGAGTATCTATTCACAATAAATGCTCCTCGATCTTGGTAAACCCTTTTATGATCTGTTGTAACCATTTTCATAGAAGAATGTGCCATTTTAGATTACTATGCCATTTTCTATGATCATCGGTAAACACTGTATAATCTACTGGATGTATACTATGATACTCGGTGTTTACTGACCGTCAATGTCAGTGTCACTGGTGCTCAGTTAACTATGTGATGCTCGGTGTAAAGACCTTACCGACTGCTCTGTCTTACTTCTGGTTACCGACCAACTCAATATAAGTAACCGACCGACCTGTTTACTATCCTTTGATACTAATGACAACCTTAAATGCTCAATAGAGATTAACATATGCAACACCATGACCATGTGTAGTGCAGTTTCCCAAGCTATTGTAGCAAGATTTAGAACTTCTATCTACACTTCTAGCTTGGCAGCTAGACTGACTAAGCTCTCGGTTGTGGACAAATTTGGATTTCTCTAAGCTAATTCCTTTCCCTTGACTAATTTTCTCTGTATGGCCTCCAAATGAGGTGTAAGGATAGTTTGCATAGAAAGTAGTCAAGATCAAATCTTGCCATCATTAGGCACTAGCTCAGCTAACTTACCTTGGGTATGCAAGATTTTGGCATAATGTTTGGCACTAGTGTCTGCATCCAAGCTTAGAGACTGATTGGTCGCCTTAAGTTCTTGTTTTGGTGTGTCAACCAGTCATTGATTCTCATCAGTGAATAGTTCAACATTACAGAATTTGGACAATAGAGACTATCCATTCACAACTACTTCTTCAGTCTCTTTTACCAAAGTAGACAGCTCGACCTGTTTCACTACTATCTCGACAAATACCTTCTCTAGCATTTTGGTCTCAAAGTTTCATTCTAACCACTCAAATAACTTATCACTTGCACTGTTAGCTTCATTATTTACTTTTTGAACAATGTGTACAAGTTGTTCCAATATGGGGGCAGAACTGTTTACATCTGATAATTCATAAACTTCATTAAATATATCTTTTATTTCATATAGGACCTATTTTTGCTGATGTTCCCTTCGGAGTTCTGCTTGCCTGCTTTTCCTTGTCAGCAGATCCTTCAATATCTGCATTTTCTCATAAGATAGGTTATCGGTATCCCATTTAGGAATAACAATGACCTCATCAATTGTTACCTCAGTTTTCTCCTTCTGTATTCTCGGTGGGGTGCTTCCACTCGGCATCTCTACAAGAGCTTGTATTGCCTCTTGCTCTTTAGGCTCTCACACCTCAATAGATTTTCCTTTTATATCTATTTCTCCTTTACCCTTATCCTCGGCATGAGGACTAACATCTTGTCCATCTAACTTATCTCCTTGTTCTTCTTTTTTGTTATCTTCCATAGGAGGACTCTAGATTTTGCTTTTAATATTTTCTAATTTGTCCTCTTCCTCGGCAGATGTAGATTTAGTTACCGATACTGACTTTATGGGTTCCTCGGTAAGGCTTGTACTGACTAGCTTTTCAATAGTTGCAACTTTAGGTTTGGTAGAACTCATATCGACAGATTGTGTGCTAGCAATTGTTGGATAATCCTTGACCTACAAAAGTACTATGTTACTACTTGGCAAGGATATATCATTTGTTTTCACAATCTTTAAATTAGCCTCGGTCAAAATTGAATTCTTGATGGGGCTCTCCTTGGTTATGTCAAAAATGTGAACCTCTGTTTTTTCCTAATCTTCCACTTCCTTAGGATTTCCAGTCTCCATTTTATCCTATTTTATTTTAGGTTCAGTAACTTTTGAAGTACTAGCACCCTTTTCTCCATCCTTGTCACACAGCAATCCAAACACTATTTTCCAGATTTTGAGACTTTCTTATACAACATCCTCAACCTTGTGTTGAAGAATTAGATAAGCTCTAAGTTTGGGATCAAACTTAGCTCTGTATTTTTCAATTATCTATTTGATGTTGGCAGGGGTGAGACTAAACTCAACTTGAGCTAAAGTGCTCTCCCTTATTTCATTTTTAGTTTGCAGAGCATATTCCCATTTTTGTGCAACCCTGTTGCTTAATTCCTTGGGAATTCTATTTTCTATTTGAATCGGCAGCATCTTGAAAATGCATAACATTTCAAGAATAGCATCTTCTACTTTTTCTTTGTCTCCAATGCTCATGTTCCCAAATTTTAATCCTTTCAACTCATCCACTGCTGCAGAGCTAGTAATCTTATTGCATATTTCATCAATAGTGAGTGGAGTATCCTATTGTGTAACCTTCCTCTTTACTGCTTCATCACTTTTTGTTTCTTCATCATCATCTTGTTCTAAAACAAGTTTCCTTCTAGGCCTCTTTATAACCTTATTCGGCACTGCCTTAGGTAGTGTGGGTTTTCACTTAACAGATGTAGGGGGCATCTTAGGAGTCTCGGCAGTATCTTTCCTTGTTCTAAGCCTAAGTATTGGTGTCAATGACACTTTAGGTTTTAAAATTCTTTTCTTAGCCGGAGGCTCGGCAATCACTGGTTTTTCTTCTTTCTCTTCTTCTTCTTCACTATTACTAGTTTCACTCAATTCATCTTCTCCCAATCCTTGGGTCAACTCCAGTGGTGCATCCTTGTCAGATTCTTTGACATATTTTTCCAAATTCTTCACTATCTTCTTTCTTTTCCTCTATGTGGTGGCAGCCATTAATCCCAAAGAGATATTGGATTTAGCTTCATCAAAAGTTCCAAAGTAAGGTTCTTTACTATCAATTTCTTCAGCTAGGAGGGTTGTAATTGTAGCAGTAGCTTCATTTATATTTAGTTCATAGGGTAATGGCATTAACCATGAAACCCTAGGTAGGACTTCCTGTGCATAAGTAAAATCTATGTCTACCAGAAAACATATATCCTTACTGTATTTTTCAATCAAAGACACAGGGACTCTAGTCCTCTTTCTCATCTTCTTCTTAAACTCAACAAAATAGTTGTCCATTATTCCATTAAAGTTATCTCCAATCTGATTTATAAATTCATTGATTTGAACAGTGATGGGTCTCTTCTTATCCCATATAACACCTCCATGTGTAGGAAAACACTTCTTTACATAAAAGAACAAACAGATCAATAAGGAACCAAACTTACACATAGAATTCTTCACGGTTTGGATGGAGTTTAGATTCTCAATAATTTGATTCAGTTGGAGCTCGGCAAGGTCATACGTGTGTCCTTTCTTGATTATCTTCCATGCCTGGTCCACTGCCATATAGGGGACATTGTCCAACTAACTAGATTGATAAAACTTGTGCAAGATGACTCTAACAGCAAAGTCAATTTCCAGATCAGTAATGGTGGAAATTTTCATTCCTTGTTTGTTCCAAACTGCCTGGGTGTTGGCTTGAATATCTTCCTTTCCTAGACATTTCATCATTCTTTTTCCTTCAATTGTAGGATACCCAGTGACTCGATGTATCATCCCCTTTGTAATCTTTACTGGTCCATCTTCCAGCCATAAATGCATGTCATGTACTCGACTCAAAACAATCTTTATCCATTCCACTATAAAATTTTGTGGGAAATCTAGGGCATGCACTAACCCTTGATCGGCAACTACCTTATGTTCTGACTTCAGCACTCCGTTGACACATAGTCTGTCATAAGCTACCCTGATCTCATAATCACTGATTTCTCCAATTTTACACATGTAGCAAGACCTAATGTCATTCATTATTAACACATTCTCTGGAATGGAAGATAGGGCTCTGTTTAAATCACCTTTGATCGCACTCTCCGATATTGCCTTGAATACCTTCAGCTTGCATACTTAATTTCTTACTAATTACACATTAAAAACTTCCATCCCTTATTTCTTGACTGATGCAGAAGATGATGATGCCATTTTAAACAATAGTTTTCAAAAATAAATATTTACTCAGTAAAATACCTTTCTCGTCAATAACTTGTAGATTGATTTTGCTGATGGCACGCTGAGAAAATTTGGGATCGCCTTTCTTAACCTAGTTGCATGAACTCTGAATCGCTCTCTAAAATCTCAAATAGCATTGTGAAATGAAATTAACGGCAACTTTCCACTTTATAGAATCTGAAAAGTAGAATTAGGGCCTCATAAATGCTCCGTTCAAGATTTGGTGGAATACAGTTGTCTCGACAGACTCATGTTAACTCTGATTAATTACAAGCTCAGTCGATATAACCATTACGATACAGCTCGGCGTATATAGCATTTCAGCCATAACAAGTGCTCGACATATTGATAACTCGGTCAAGACAATGATGCTTGGCATCAAAAATGAAATTCCCTATTTTGCTCAGATATGTCCTAATGCATCTTAATCTATGCAGATATGGACTTTTGCTCAATTCTATGTTAGGAACTGATGAAAAATAAAACTTTGCAAGACTCAGTTCCAAACATACCTTCCATGCTTAGTTAGAAGAAGTGTGATCACCTGATCCCTCGGATTGGGTGACCATAGATGTGCTAGCTTCGCTTGTGGTTTCTTCTTCTTTCTTTTTCCATGTCTTGTCCATCTAATTCTTCAATTTATCACGAATATCTTCATTCAAGTTCTTATCATTGTTTGGCATGGGTGATCTACAATCTTTCTTTAGGTGACCGACCTTATTACATTTGTAACATACCATGCTTCCATTCATCCAACTTTTAGACTTGCCTCTAAAATGAGTCTTCATGCAATTTTCTCCAATGTGTCCATATTTACCACAATAGTGGCAATTATACCAAGTGTTGTAATCCCAATTATATGAGTTATGCTTTGTGACTGGCTTAGTTTGTTCATTTGATGACCACCTGGGTCTAGATCTACATTCAAATGCTTTGTGCCCATATTTCTGATAGTTGAAACAAATTCCTTGAAACTTAGGTGAGGTGGATGAATTGCTAGCCTTAGATCTACATTCATGTGCTTGATGTCCATGTTTCTTACAGTTAAAACAATGTCCATTAAACTTAGGTTTAGGATTAGAGTTACCATGTTTGCTTCTGCATATGTTGGCTATATGTCCTGGCTTTCCACAATGATGACATGTGGGCTTGGTGTTCTTTGGTTTCACAATCTTTTGTTCTTCATTCATTGATGATTTTCCTTCTTCAGTAAATGATGAATGTTCATTCAGTCCAAGTCCAACTCTATCACCAGATCTTCTAGGTGATCTCAACAGCTCTTCAAAATACTTTGTAGCTTCATTGGGTTTGTGTTAGGATTAACAAGGTAGAAATAACAATTATGTGCAAATATAACTAATATCAGAAAATAATAAACCACACAGAATAGAACACAATGGCACACAGATTTAACGTGGTTCACCCAATCCCTGGGCTACGTCCACCAACAGCGAGTCCAATATTATTATTATCCAGTGATTACAACCTGATTACAATCCGTAATCCCTTACAGCCCAATTCTGCCACAAGTACTAAAATCATACATCATGAAAATCCCTAACCCTAAGCCATATTATACAATATTTTTCCGCTTTAGGGTTAGAATGAGTTATAAGTAGTCGGCCCAAAAAAACTGAAAAAAGTAGTCGGCCTCAAAAAAATTTTCCTCAGGGGCTGCACCTCCGAACCCCTGCTCTTGGGGGCTGCCGCCCCCAAACCCCCGCTCTTGGGGGTTGCCGCCCCCAAACCCCCGCTCGGGGCCCGGCCCGGCCCCAAACCCCGGCGAGGTTGGGAGGAAAAATGTACAGTACTTTCCTGGATAGTACTTTCCTGATTAGTCACCACAAGCTAACAATCTCCCACTTGGTGACTGATCAGTATCCACACTATACTAAAAAACCTCCCACTTGGAGACTGATCCTGTAGCAATACCGCTACCCACATGAGGCTCCCACTGGATTGAACCACCTTGGACTCAATTGTTCCTTTATTTTGTTCAGTCTAAAAGACCAACTAAAGCTGAACATGAGTTCAACTTCTCCCTTGTTACGACCTTGGTAAACATATCTGCTGGATTATCATCAGTATGAATCTTTTCCAGCCTTAACTGTCCATCATCCAAAACTGATCGAATGAAATGGTACCGCAACTGTATGTGTTTTGTCTTTGAGTGCAAAGCAGAATTCTTTGCAAGATGAATGGCACTTTGGCTATCTGTATGTAGAAAATTATCCTTTTGTGGATGTCCCAATTCTTCCATGAAGAATTGAAGCCATATCATCTCCTTGGCTGCCTCTGTAGCAGCAACATACTCTACCTCTGTAGTGGATAAAGCAACCACCTTTTGTAGTCGAGAAATCCAACTCACTGCTGTCCCACCAACAGTAAATATATAACCTGTAGTACTCCGCCTGCTATCTATATCTCCTGCCAAATCTGAGTCAACATAGCCTTGTACAATAGTAGTAGAACCCCCAAAGTGTAAACACTTACTGGATGTGCCTCTCAAATATCTGAGAATCCATTTGATTGCATTCCAATGCTCAATACCAGGGTTACTCATATAACGGCTAACGACTCCCACTGCGTGTGCAATATCTGGCCTAGTACATACCATAGCATACATTAAGCTCCCTACAGCTGAAGCATAAGGTACCTTAGACATTTTAGTCTCTTCTTCGGGTGTCTTGGGACACATATCCTGAGTCAATTTCAAATGACCAGGCAAAGGTGTGCTGACAGCTTTGGCATTTTCCATACAGAAACGTTGCAACACCTTCTCAATATAATCAGCCTGAGATAGAGACAATTTCCTATTTTTTCTATCTCTACAAATTTTCATACCAAGGATTTGTTTTGCTGCCCCCAAATCCTTCATAGAAAAATATTTTGCTAACTGTTGTTTCAACCCCTTAATGTGATCCATGTTAGACCCAGCTACAAGCATATCATCAACATATAAACATAAAATAATGTAGCTGTCATCATCCAACCTCTTAAAATAAACACAATGGTCAGAATGACACCGACTATATCCATGCCCATTCATAAAAGTGTCAAATTTAATATACCATTTCCGAGGTGCTTGCTTCAAGCCATATAAACTTTTCTGCAATCTGCACACCAAATTCTCCTTACCCTTGACCTCAAATCCTTGTGGCTGAACCATATATATTTCTTCATCCAAATCACCATGAAGAAAGGCTGTTTTAACATCAAGCTGCTCTAAATGCAAATCTTCAGTAGCCACAATACTTAAAACAGTATGAATAGAAGTCATTTTAACAACTGGAGAAAATATCTCATCAAAATCAATACCATGTTTCTGTGCAAATCCTTTTACAACTAATCTGGCTTTAAATCTTTTCGTACCTCCATCCTCTTCTTTGATCCTATAAACCCATTTATTCTGTAAAGCCCTTTTACCTGCAGGTAACTTACATAAATCCCATGTCTGATTTTTCAGCAAAGAGTCCATTTCATCTGTCATTGCAGACTCCCACTGAAGCTTTGTATCCACCTGCACAGCTTCATTATAACATTCAGGTTCACCAGCATGTGTTAATAGAATAGAATACAAAGATGGAGAAAATCTTTCTGGAGGTCTACTTAGCCTTGTTGACCGTCTAACACTCACTGGGGTGTGTGGTATTTGTTGTTGCTGTTGTTGCGGAGCATAAGGAACTACTGGAACATGAACTTGTGGAGTATCATCCAGTACTACATAGTCATTTTCTTTCTTCTCATGCTGCAGCAACAGATCTTTGTACAATACTTTCTCATTGAATATGACATCCCTGCTTCTTACAATTTTATGATTTTCAAAATCCCAAAGCCTATAACCAAATTCATCAATGCCATACCCAACAAATACACATTTCTTTGACTTAGCTTCCAGCTTGGTTCTATTTTCAGAATCTATAAGTGCAAAAGCTTCACAACCAAAGGTTTTGAGAAAAGAATAACTCACCTTCTTACCACTCCATGCTTCCTCTGGAATACCACAGTCCAAAGGAGCAGAGGGGCCTCTATTGATTAAATAAACAGCAGTTTTCACTGCCTCTGCCCACATATTTTTGGGCAGCCTAGCATGCAACCTCATACTCCTTGCACGCTCCATTATTGTCCTGTTCATGCATTCAGCCACTCCATTTTCTTGTGGAGTCCTTGGTAAAGTTTTCTACCTACGAATACCATTAGAGGAACAATATTCTTCAAATTCTGTGCTGCAATACTCACCACCATTATCAGATCTGAGACATTTTAACTTTTTACCAGTCTCAGTCTCAACCAAGCATTTCCATTTCTTAAAAGTTTGAAATACATCAGATTTCTGTCTAAGGAAATAAATCCATACTTTTCTTGTTGCATCATCTATAAATGTAACATAATACAGAGAGCCACCAAGGGAAGATACCTGAGCTGGTCCCCATACATCTGTATGCACAAGCTCTAATCTCTCATTTTTCTTTTCCTTCCCACTCTTCACAAAACTAACTCTCTTTTGTTTTCCATAAACACAACTTTCACAGAAATCCATATTGACACATTTCAGACCAGGTAAAAATTTCTTTGAATGAAGTAATTTCATACCTTTTTCACTCATGTGCCCGAGTCTGTTGTGCCACAGTGCTGTGTCAAAATCTACAGCAACAGTTTGATGTTCTTCCTGCTCAACTGCAGCCACTGTTCCTGAGCATTCATTATCTTCTGAAACAATTAAAGTAGAAGGAACAGTATGACCTGTACAAAGATATAAGGTGCCTACTTTCACACCTTTTGCTACTACTAAGGAACCTTTTGAAACCTTCCAATTTTTATCATTAAAAGTAACTGTGCAACCCTCATCACCCAGTTGCCCTGCTGAAATTAAATTCCTACTCAGCCTTGGAACATGTCTTACCTCTTGTAGTAGCCAATGATTCCCATTCTGCAACTTAATCTTAATTTTCCCCTTTCCAACAATCTGACAGGGTTCATTATCTCCCAAATAAACTAGCCCAAAATCCCCTTGGACATAATCAACAAAATAACTTCTATGGGGTGTAGCATGAAATGAAGCCCCAGAATCTAAAACCCATGAATCATCAATACTTTCTAAGGACAAGAGTAAAGCATCCTCCTCAGATTTGTTACTTACCACATTTGCCTCCTTGTTTCCATCATTTTTGTCTCCTTGATCTTTCTTCCGAGACCAACAATCTTTCTTCTTATGACCTGGTTTTCCACAGTACCAGCAATCATTTGGCCCTTTAGATTCAGACCTCTTTCCCTTTGATTTTCCTCTTGATTTCCCATGATTTCCAGAGTTGTTTCCTCTATCTCTTGTTCTGCCTCTGCTTTCTGTGTTCAATACACTACCCGATGTGGATGCCCCTGAGCTTTTCCTACGAATTTCCTCACTCAATATAACACCAATAACATCATCATACTTTAGGGTATTAGAACCAGAAATAGAATTACTAACAGCCATTACCAAGCCATTCCAGCTTTCTGGCAAAGAACACAAAATCAAGAGAGCCCTAACCTCTTCATCAAAAGTAATTTTAACTAAGGTTAATTGACTTGTAACTGTATTAAACTCATTCAAATGATCAGTAACTGATCCACCTTCTACCATTTTCATATTAAATAAACGCTTCATAAGAAATACCTTGTTTGAAGCTGAAGGCTTTTCATACAACTTCGCTAGGGTTTCCATCAGATCTTTAGCTGTCTTTGCTTCAGTAATATTGAATGCCACCGATTGTGCCAGGCATAGACGAATACTCCCCAGTGCCTTCCTATCCAAAATATCCCAATCCTCCTGAGACATTGATTGCTCTTTCTTGGCTACTCCCTCTAATGGCCGCCATAGATCCTTCTGATAGAGATAATCCTCCATTTGCATCTTCCATAACTGGAAGTTCTGCCCATTAAACTTATCAACCTTCAGCCTACCCTCTTCTACCATTTCTCCCACTTAACCGAGAGACTCTCCCACTAACTCGTGAGACCTGATTCAGAGAATAGATGAAAGAACGAATGAAATAACCTGGCTCTGATACCACTTGTTAGGATTAACAAGGCAGAAATAACAATTATGTGCAAATATAACTAATATCAGAAAATAATAAACCACACAGAATAGAACACAATGGCACACAGATTTAACGTGGTTCACCCAATCCCTGGGCTACGTCCACCAACAGCGAGTCCAATATTATTATTATCCAGTGATTACAACCTGATTACAATCCGTAATCCCTTACAGCCCAATTCTGCCGCAAGTACTAAAATCATACATCATGAAAATCCCTAACCCTAAGCCATATTATACAATATTTTTCCGCTTTAGGGTTAGAATGAGTTATAAGTAGTCGGCCCAAAACACCGAAAAAAGTAGTCGGCCCCAAACCCCGGCGAGGTCGGGAGGAAAAATGTACAGTACTTTCCTGGATAGTACTTTCCTGATTAGTCACCACAAGCTAACAGTTTGTTCATCCTTTCATTGATTTCTTTTTCAATTCTCAATTCATGTTTTAGCTGATCATTTTCAAACCTTAGTTGATTGATTTCCATGTCTTTCCTGCCCAATTCTTGATTTTCCAGCAGTAGTTGATTTACCATATCTAGTTGATTATTAGTCAACCTTTGCATGTCGCTTGTTCTTTCATCTAGCCTTATTGCAATTTGTCTTTTATCTTCTTCAACCATTGCCTTATCATCTTCAGCTTTCTTTTTCTATTCCACTACTTCACAAAGTCTGACAGATTGAATTTCCTATTCTCACTTTAGAGTTTTGATGTCATCATTTAGTATGGTATTTTTCTCCAATAGTTCTTTTATAGCTTTATCACTTTTTGCAAAGTTACCATTGTCAAATAGTCCAGAGATGTCTTCTTCTTTGTACTGTGGCTCATTTTGTTGAATAGCAATTTCTCTTCTTTTGCACAAAGATTTCTTCAATTCCCCTCTGGCTGCTTCTAGTTGTTTTAATGCCAGTTGTACATCAATATTTTGATTCTCTATGATCTTCCCAAGTTTATAAGATTCCATCTTAAGATCTTTTTCTTCAAGTGGTTAGACTTTCCTATAAGAAACCTTGTAGCTCTGATACCAATTGTTGGAAATATAAATGGGAAGTTAATACTGAGAGGGGGGGGTGAATCATATATCACCTACTTTAACCTTTTCTACTGATAAAACTTTATACATGACATAAACAAAAATTGAGCATTCTAAGTAACTTAACATGTTAAGCAACATACATGAAATCACTCATAACACAGTAATTTGGTAACCCGAAAACCCTTGAAAGGTAAAACTAGGGTGAGGATGACACCCACAAATCTTCACTACTATAGTAATAAGTTTTTCCTATTAAGGCTTACAAAATGTGATCAATTCATGATCTACCCTATGAAAGGTCTGCTCTGTTAAAAGCTAAAAAACTTATACAGTCTACCTTGCTAAAGGATTTAAAACTTACAACAAAGTAAGCACTCGGTAAAGAGATTACATAAAGTCTGTGAAGACTACTTGGTTAAGAGATTTACCCTGATACACTGATTAAAATGTCTCAGTACCTGATCTTTCAATTTGCACTTATATGCAGATTACAGATCTCCTCTTTATTGTATATTAGTGATCTCTTCTATCTGATCTTTCTCGATTATGTCCTTTCACTGCTTAGCTCGGTCACTGAACTCTATCTCTGTAAGCTTTCCTTTACTGAATCATACCATTCCACTTACACCCTTCACATTCGTTATCCCTTGCTACTCTATTTTAGGGTTTAGATCTTGACCTTATATAATAACCAAAACATCTTAACGATTCAAGATCTACAGTCCAGATTTGTTCCTATTGCCGCTTAAGCTATAAAATTTTCTAATTGGCTCTAGGTATTACATAGGGATCAATGATTACAAGATGAATGTGTAATTACCTCTATAATTCCCTCAACAAACAAAATACAAAACACCATTATCACCAAAAAATGGTTTACCTTGATCATTGTGCCATTACAAACTTATATGTCATTCCTAGCTAACTCGGCAAATGTTATTCCTGGTACTCAGTATTCACTGTACTTAGCATCTGTTGAATTCTCTATCGCTCGGTAATCATTGCATATGTAACTCGGCAAAAACTATACTCGGCATAATAAAAACATGTAGTGACCATGACTTTACTCGGCAGTACTACTACTCGGTAAGTATACAATACATAACTCGGCCTTTACAAAATGACTCGGTCGCAGTGATGACCAACCATCATTTCCTAGATATATGACTAAGTGTGAAGCACTAATGGTCAACAAAACTATAGAGATCTACAGATTTGTGCTTGAAATATGGTTATTAATATGTAGAATGATGACATTGCATATAAGATTTATTATGAAATCATTGTGGATCCATACTCTTGGTTTGGAACCAAATGGAGCATATGTCGTGACTATTGTCAATAAGTGAATATTGTGAAATGAGATCTTTGTTGCATTGTGTATTGTGATTTTATTTTGGGCATGATCTTGCGTTGGGTGTTAGAGTTAGAATTTGGGGGTGGTTCTCAATGGGGGAACAGAGGCACAAAGTGGCCACCAGGGTAATCCATTAAGAGTTACTTAATAAAATGAATGGGGTATATACATTACTAAAATAATAATATTAACCATTGTGATCCTTCAATGCTTGTATAGGCTAAGGAAGTAATAAAAACTAGGATGTACATATGAAAATTGATCAAAGGCATGGTGCTCAGCCATTTTTTGTAGGTTGATTGAGGGAATGTGTCTGGTTGTATATAGATGTCAATCAAAGGTATGGTGCCTAGTAGTTCATAGTAAATTGATCAAGGACACAATCAAGCTTCATTGTCTCTATAAAAGGATTGATTGGTTCCGCATGAGCCATCGCTTTGAGATATGTGATGACACTCCCACTTCTGGACTCTCCATTCAATCCCTATGTAGATCTAAGTGGTGACCCTATGGGACTGTAAACTTGGTTATCCCCTTGTACTTGATATGACATTGGACTCTTTGTTGGATTTCTCATCTTAGTTGGATTGCATACATGTGTCTTGCATAATTGTAAGATGTATTGCATTATGTACAATATGAAAAGGGAAGCAATGTAAAGGGATAGATCACTTCTCCTTTTCAAAGTTGCACATTCAAAAGGAAGATGTCCCAAAAGGCTCAAGTGATGACCTAAGTGTTGAATGGGATAGTGATCCTTCGCTAAATATGTAATTTTGAAATGGGAAATGATAATGAGATAAGAAATGTAGATTATGTAAGATTTATATGGATTTAAAAATGAAATAAGAAATGTGTTTCTTCATATAAGAATAATAGACAAACAGAATCCCAAAAATACATGTAACTGTTGTTATGAGATCCCAAAGTTGTAACATGTCTTCTTGTCAAGTTTGAGTTGGATTTGGAGGGTATAGGCTGGCTGAGTCTAGTCTATACCTAGGTACATAGTAGGTGAAATGTTCTATACCTTGGGTTTCTGTCTAAAACTTATAGGGATTCTTTGATCATTCTTAATTTAATTGAAAAAAATTCAACAGCTCTATCACTTGTACTTACACATAGAAGAATAGGCAAAATATTGGGTAAAAGGAGTTTATCAACCTTGAAAATGAAACGAAATTAAAAGTATGTAAAAAGGTAAATGTTTGATTCACCTTTCTTAAACCCTCATGGATGGATGTAGGAATCACTCATACCCATTAAGATGCTTGAATTTTCTTGAAATCAAGGAGTTGAACTTCAAATGTAGAATAGGAATCAAAGTTTCCCTAAAAACACATGGATCTATGAACGCTACTCCTAGATCTTCAATGTAGATATACTTGATAATCACTTGCAATGAAGTAAAGATGAATGTGGATGGAAGGATCTTCTTGCTTGATTGAGAATTCATCTACTTGGCCATCATGGGAGAGAAACTTGCTTTAATGGAGAAGATTGCCTTGGAATTTACTTAGAATGGATTGGAGAAACTAGATCTTGGATGCTTGCCTTCAAATATTGAATCCAAGTGCTTGAATTCCTCTTGATCGTGAATGATTGAGTATAGTAATTGATATCAAAATGAGGAGAGATTGGGTGTTTATATACTTCATCTATTGTTTCAGGATTAAAAAATAATCTAGACTGACCACAAGATCTATTTTCCCACTAACACCTCGACATAGGGCTCTGGACCAAATTTGGGCCAAAAAGTCTAGGTATAAAATGGCTAAAATGTTCTATACCGAGGTATAGAAATTTTGAGTCATTCTATATCCAGGAATTTGATCCCAAATTTGAACTAGGTGTCAAGATGGTGGAAAAGAAGTGGGAAAAGAGGAATCAGGTTGCCATGATCAAACATAATGGACATTTGATCTCAAAATCACCAAACTGGGGCCTAATAGAGAATCCAATTATCGCAGCTAAATTTTTAAGACGGTACACATTATTGCTTGAGTGACTATTTCATCCATTAACTATCTTTGTGAGCATAGTGGGGTGGACTTGAGGGTGCCACATGGTTAGGCAGTAAGACAAGCCATTTTTAAGGACTAGTGTATAGGTTTGAGCGTGGACTCAGGGCTATTTCAACTCCCTTCACTTAATATATCTCTTGATGTACTTTTTATTCTTCTAGTGCAAATGTATATTGTAATAATGTCTATTGTATTAGCACTAAGTGAATTAAGCTTTGATGAGATGTAATTAGATGTCCTTATTATAGATTAGAATGTATTTTGATTATGTGTTTCGTTTGGAAAAAAAAAATTAGGTTGTTTAGCCATAGTTTACAGGTAGAACTTCAATTTTAGCACCTATGACTACATTCTGGCGCATGGGCATTTTAGCACCTTCACCTAGCAAATAACACCAATGTCCTCATTACATTAAGACTTTCTTAGTCACTTTGATGAGCCTTATTGTATTTTGGTGACATTCTATATAGTTTAGTGCATGTGCACTATAGTGCATTCTCCTATTCTATAGTGCATGCACAATCATTAAAGAGTGCACTTCTTTGTGGATTAGCACATACACTTGCACTTTGGTGCTTGTCATCTTTAGTGCCTCTAATTATCTTGCTTGGAAAAACATTTATGCTATCTAATTGTACTTGAAGCATCCTTATTTTGATGATTTTTTAGGGTTGGTTCCTCGTCATATGCCTAATGGTTGAATGAATATTGCAAGATTGATTATTTTAGGAACACTTTGTTTGGTGCTTTAAAATGAAGCTAGAGTTAGATATGCGAACCCTTGGAAGTAATTGGTTATCTTCTGCTTATGTTTTTTTGTGTATTACTCTATTGGGTGTCTTATCATCTTGAACTAAAAGTTCCTTTCTCTTACCTCTTTCTAGATCTAAGCTATTATGTTTATTTTTTGTTCTATATTTTTAGTCGATAGGAAATATACTAGGAGCCAGGCTTGGAATTTGATGGCCGTATTGGTCATTTTCTTAGTTTTTAGCTGTATATGATAGGCTATAAATTTATTTGACCGTATGGATTGACAGGCTAAATTTTTATTAAACTGCCAATGACACTTAAATTTATTAATAAACTGTCAAAATTTGTTATAGGCAATATAATATTTTATTTAGTAATATAAATATGTATTATTTTATAATATATATGTTTCCATTTTATCTATATATATTTATATTAAATTAGACTCTTTTAAAAGTTGAATATATAAATTTTAGAAACTCAGTTTACCAATTTAATTTAGAATATTATTATTATTTAATATATATTTATAGAAATTTAGAATCCTTTTAAAATAAAGCATATAAAGTTAGAAGCTTTCTGAATCTGATACTTTTTCATTTATTGATTTAATTTTTTTCAAAACCTACCGTGTGAACATCATGATCATCATCTTTTTGATCATCCTTGGATTTATCTTCTAACCCCATGTCCCCATGTGGATGCTTAAGTCTATTTTTCGCTTAAGAATAAGCTATGCAAGTGTCCTCATGAAATATTTTAATAACCCCTAAAGGAAAATTTGGAATCTTCTCTTATTTTCATGGAGCAGTTGTTGCTTATAAAAAATAAATAAGTTGTCAAAAAAAATGACAAGTGGCTGCATAGAAATTTTTCCCTTTTTTTTTTTCATTTACTTTCATTATTTTCCCTCCATTTTACAAATTGCTCCTAAAAATATTGAGCAGTGGCTGCTAGCCAAAATAAGCTAAGCAGCCCCATAAGGACCTGCCCTAAGGATGATAAGCCAACCACCCCACCAGATAAGCTTTTGGGTTGTGGGGAGACATCGGCAAAACCTTCCACAGAGGCTCTTCTTCCTCTAATGCATCTTGTTCCATTGCATCAAAGTGCCTTATAGACCCAACAAAGGAAAGAGAAATAAAAACAAAACTTGCTTGCAGATGAAAAGGAAAATTTATGAATCAGGCAAAGCCCAACAAATTTTCAGTTTGGGGTATCACAATAGTAATTAGAAATCTATTAATGTAAGGTTTTTAAAAAGAGAGGTCTTTGAGTTGGAGAATAGAAGTTAAAGGAAATAAGGTAGAATTGGTGAAAAGAAGATAGAAGTATATGATAAGAAAGGAGATAAATAGTTGGGAGTTCTGATTTTATGTTTCTTAAAATTTATGTGGAAATTTTAAATCTTTTAATTTTTTACATTAGTTTATTTGGAAAATCTCTTTTACATTTTAGATTTAAGAAATACATTTCATTTAGTTATGGGCAGGCCTGGAATTTGACGGTCACCCTTGCCTGTCATATGATTTTTTTATGATGGTTTAGTCATTCTATTGCCTTTCATTTGCGTTTAAAAAAAATATTGATTGTCAAAATTTATATAATAATTAATAATAATATATAATAAATCATATAGAAATTTTTATTTGTGATAAAAAGAATATAAAATTAAAAAATAATTATAAATTAGTAATATATGAAAAAAATCTAAGTTTCTAAGTTTATATGTTTATTTTAAAAATATTTTAAATAGATATAAATATGTAATAAATGATATAAAAATATATATTGTATACTAATATTATAAATTAGTAATATATGCAAAAATCACAAGTTTCTAAAAATCATATATTCTATTTTAAAAAGATTCTAAATTAATATGAATAATAATAAGCAAAATAGAAACATATCCATTACATATATTAAATGATAATCTAGCAATTATTAAAATTTAGAAACATTCATATTTTATCATTTTTAAATATTGTAAATAAATATTTATTTTATCACTTATACTATAAAATAACATATATTTATATTATTAAATAAAATACGATATTGTCTATAAATATTTGTGACGGTTTATAAATAAATTAAAATGTCATATTGACGGTTTTCTAAAAATTTAGCCTGTCAGTTCATATGGTTTAATAAAATTTCAAGCTGTCATATACAGTCAAAAAGTGGAAAAACGGCCATTACGCCCATCAAATTCCAGGCCTAGTTATGGGTAGTAATCATCAACACTAACAACTTTAAAGTCACAACTATTGGTACAAAATTGTCAAAAACATTGGACATTAAATCAACAAGTGCTATAATGACTATTGAAACTTGCTCAACTATTGGATCATCTTCCTTACTTATAACAACTAAACTACAAGATGTAAAAAGATTCACAACTGAACTCAAGATGTAAAAAGATTTCTTAATAGACTTTTTTTAGTTAAAATTTTAAAAAACTCCAAAATAAAGACACAACCAGCTAAAAATAAAAACGACACAACCAATTTAAAATTTAAAAAATCTCCCCAAACAAATGGCTTGAAATTTTTTGAAAACTCCTACAAGTGAGAAACAACTTGGTGAGCTTAGAAACAAAAACCTTGTAAACCTTGTCATTACATTTCTAGCGACATAGATCCACTTTACCAAAAAAATATATATTTTTTATGTGTAAATATTTATTTGTTGTAGATGATTTTATTTGATACGTTGTGTTAAGTGATAATTTTAGCCAGGACTCATATAAATAAATATTTTGGGTATATAATTATTTCAAAGTATATTTCATTTTTGTGTATGATTTTGTTTGTCATATAAAATCAATCTAAATTTGAAATATCTTTTTATTATGTGTCAAAAATAATTCAAATTATTTGTAAAGGATTTAATAGACTTTTGTAAACATTTCTTTTTAAGATTAGTTTTACTTCAAAAATCTTAATAGAACTTTAATGTTGTAAATTTTAACTTAAGCACTTAAAATAATGTTTTATATGCACTACTTGAATTGCAATTTCTTATATTTTAACTCACAATAGTTCTCTATTGGTGTAATCTTTGCACCCCTTGTGGTGCAAGTGCTAGTAGTATTATTATTGAAATTTGTCAATTTCTTATCATTTAGCTCAAATATTAAACATTCACATTTTAATCTCACTTTTTTATCATATCATATCAAAAAGGAAACAACCAATCAAAGTCTCCATCTCTCTTTTTCCTTCTTCTTATGAACTCTTTCATCCTCATGATAGATTATGAGTGTGATCCAAAATGTTAGCAAAAAATCACACAATTGAATCCATAGATAGCAAAATATCAGCATAATAGATTATAAAAATCTCATGTCATTAATAGTAGAAATATGTAATAGTAATCAATAAAAAACCTAGAGACTTTTATCTATATGTTAACTTTTACTATTGACACTTAACTCTGATTGCATATGAAACAGCAATTTATTTAGTACTCTTTAATCACCTATATTTGAACTGGTAAATTGATTGACCACACTTTTTTTTTAAATATTTGCTATTAACTACAATCCTAACATTGATATTTTTATTATGCTAATTACAACCTACCCATTGAATACATCAAACTCTGCCTTTATTAAATACTGACCCATTAAATAGACATTTTCAAATTGTTTGCATTTTGAGTTCATAGGAATGTATGTTTATACCATGAAAAGGATTCTTATTGTCTTAAACATATAGTGAAAATACATATAAAACAAATATATTGAACATGCTTATAAATACATTTAATATGAAACTTAGCCATCATTCAAGTATACTCTCTGTGCTGTTAATTTTTTAGTTAAATCTTATCTCACCCAGCTAAGAGTGCCGGAGCACCATTATCCTTTGATAAACATAATCAACATAATAAATCTTTCTATATCATTTCATTAATAGTGATTACTATTTTTAGAGATATTAGATCATCCCAAATCACTGTCTTATAACAAACCAAAAAAATCATCTTCTAAATAAATATATTAGCATAATTTAAAATAAAAATCTCTGCAAAATAAGTCAATAGATATCAAACTTTAAAAAACAATTAAAACAAAGAAAGCAATCTTTATTTAGTGCAGTTATTTACTTTTTTTAAAACTAAGTGCAGTTAAACTAGGAGAGCTTCTACTTTAAAAATGCTTTTACCTTGCATGAAGCCATTATAAATGGGCTTCAAGCTTTTCTGTATAGAATACATATTCATAAGTTTCTCTAACAGATTGAGCTCCGGCAATGGCTTCCATGAGACTTGGATTGATTGTGATGATGATAACAGTAGTGTGCTTATTACTATCTCAGACCCACTCTGCACATGCATCCCCAATTGTGGATATTCCTGATTTTCAACACAATGCCACTGTTCTAATGCTGGCGAACTATGCTCTCACAGACTTTAACAGTGCTCATGTAAGGACAGTGAACTGTTTTTCATGTTTTAAACTTTTGTTTTCGTTGATTCGAGAAGTTTGGATTTGGGTTATGATCTGAAGTTTTTGTGCATCATGATCTTCATTGTTTGTTCATTATGATCTGAAGTTTTTGTGCATTATGATCTTCATTATTTGTTCATTATGATCTGAAGTTTTTGTGCATTACGATCTTCATTATTTGTTCATTATGATCTGAAAGTTTTTGTGCATTATGATCTTCATTATTTGTTCATTATGATCTTGACTGGTTGGTTTGGATTTTTTTTTGTGTGGATAGAATGCTGGTCTTGAATTTGAGAAGGTGGTGGGAGCACAAGTGCAAGCAACAGAAATCAAAGAGGCAATCTATTATATCTTGATTCAAGTTTTGGATGCTAACTCTTTTGTAGATGTTTACAGTGCTCAAATATCGTATGGAGAAGATCTTGATCCTTGGGTGCAGATTTTCACCCCTTTACTTGCACCTACACCTCTCTAATTCTTAGATATATCTTTTGAATTGGAAAGGTCTATTCATGTTTATAGTTTTGATGGCTGTTATTTATTTATTTTTATTTTATTAATAATATTTCAATTTTATGATTAGATCATAGAATGTAATCTGAAACATTGATAAATTGATAGAAACTTTTTCTATCAATTTTTAAAAATGTTTTATATATATATATGGAAAGCATCGATCCTTTGGTGCAGTCTGCAGATATTCACCTACACCTCTGTAATTCTTGGATTTTCCTTTTTTGGAAATGGACAGGGTATGGAATCTGTATATTGTATAAAATTTTGATGATTTATTAAAGATTCATTTATGAGGTATGAAAAAATGAATCATCATATATTGAATAAGTTTATTCATTAAGGATAAGGGAGTTGCATAGTTGGTTCTACTTGTATTGTTTTTTGTATGCCTGAATAATCTTTTGTGTATTCATTTTTTTTCAGTTTTGTAATGATCAATTTGTTTTTGGTTCTTTAAGAACACCATTTCAAAATTGTGTAAGTGTTAATGAATTTCTGATTTTTTAATAAAGATGAATGATTTTGAATGAGTCTATTAAATATTAAGCCTTATTCAGTACAAAATCTTGGCATCATAAAGAATGAGGTTAGAATCATATCCTAGACAACTTGGACTGAATGGAACTCTGGATTGAAATAATTTGAGCTTAAAACTCATACTCTTGTATTCAAAATATAAAAATTCTAGAATTTTGATGTCAAATCTTGTTAGCAGAAAATGAAAAATAACATAAACAAAATACTGTGTGATTTCATTATCACTTTAATTTATGTTTTCTTGACTCAAATACTGTGATTTAATTATCACTTCTTTGTAGTCTTTTTCTTGATTCAGATATTGTGGACCAAATCTTTCTATTTTATATAATAGATAACATTCTATAAATTTGATATAAATCTTTATTATGAAAAAATACCATAAACAGAATATTGTGATTTCATTATCACTTTTATCTCTGTTTTCTTCACTCAGATATTGTCGAGCATATCTTTCTATTTTATATAATAGGTAACATTCTATAAATTTGATATAAAACTCTTTTATGATATTGTGGAGCAAATCTTTTTATTTCCTATAATATATAGGATTAGATATTGTCAAATCTCATTTGCTTTTTTCCCTCACAACTCCAATCTCCATGTATGATAAGAAACAAAATTCATAATATACAAGAGATTGGAATCAAGATATAATAGATTCAATATCAATATATCCACTCTTAACTATTCTATATCAAAATAACAATAAGATAGAATAGATATAAGACTGGGTCCCATGGAGGGGGGCTTCCTTAAAAATAGAGTTGTGGTGGTTGAGATTTTTTAGGAATATTTAAAGGTGAGCGGTCACATGAATTTTTTGGTGTGTTTTAGCTTAAAAGTTTTAGCTCTTAAATTTAAGGATTCTTTAACTAATGCAATATTATAAAATAATTATAAAAAAAATTTCCATCCAAAAAAGAATTTTGTTGGATTCATTTGGTTTTATGGAAATAAAATGTGTAGAACTTTCACAACCTAAAAAATATTACCATGCGACCTCCACTACTTAAAAAATAGAATTGTAGCCCTCTCCATGGGACCCCTTCCTAATAGATTTGGAAGCTCTTTTTTTGTTGGATTCTTGGGGTGGTAATCTTCCTATTCTTCAGAATTTAAGGCTGGATACTAGGTACTATGAATGGCCACTAGGTGGGTCGAAGGAGGCTCAAAAAAAGTTGGCTTAGAATCTTGATTCTTGTGAGTATAATTCTTTGGGGGGATATTTTAGCCTAGGGAAAAGATTTGTCTCATGAGTGCTCTATTGTGGTAGGGTACTTGGAGCTTGATAGACAATTCTTTGGATCCGTTAATAAATAAAATAAGGTTGTGAAGTATTTTTCTCTGGTTGAACATTCTTGCTTTGTAACTTTCTTCGTGTTGAACGGTCTTGGCTGAATGTGCTAGTGATGGAGCCGTCAACTGGAGAGGACAAGTGTGCTTTCCTAATGAAGTTATTATCTGATTGCAAGTAATTTCAGTACAATTGTGTCATCTGTTTCCTTCATTTGGCGAAGGGATATGAGTTGGCAATCAATATACATTGGGGTTCACAAGCTCTGGCATGTGCGAACAGGGCATTTATTCTCGCTTGTGACTCTGCAACCTAGAAAATGCTTGCTTGGCATTCTTCAGAGGAAGATGGAGAGTTGAGGAGCAACCCTCAACTTTGATTGTCAGGGCGAGGAATAATCCCTCTTTTTCTCCAACATTTTGTCTCTGTGGTGGTGCTTCCAGATTTTCTCTGTTTTTATGATGTATTTTGGCTGCCATAGTTATATACAGTTGGGATAACACAGATAATGCATTTTTTAATACTCCATATCGTTAAACATAAATATATCAAGACAGCCTTGAATTAATTGAAAAGAGAAATATGAAATAATGTTTTAGGTGGGATTGTTTTTTTTACTCAATTCTATTGCTAGTAGATTGGCATAAATCATATTAATTAATAAATAGAATTAATCTGTTTTCATGTGATTTGAGATTTATTTACATTATAATTACATATAAATTAAAATATGTATTTGGATTTTGTGATTAAATGATTTGTTCTCACTTGTTTGTGATACTATCCACTAATATTAGTTATACGATGAACTTAATTCATTCATTTGTAAGGTACTTTATCTCTTCTTATAGGGAGGTTATTGTGATTTAGAACAGTTTCATAAGTTTGAAATATCAAGGATATGTGGTAATGTATGTCAATATTTTTAGTATGTTAGCAAAAATTAGGTAAGCATAAGATGTCTTAATTTAGTCATTATGTGTCTTGGTCAATTTTCAAGTTTGGTAGTTTGTAAGATTTTTAGTTTTTGGCCACTTAGATTAGTTATATTTGTGAGTCAATCATAAGCAATCCTAAGTGCTACTTCATTGATTAAAACTTTAAGATGATTCTAGGAGGGTTTTATAACATTTTTTAGAGAATATTATTGTATATATCTTGGTTAATGTGAAATTTGGTAATTTAGTATTCCTAAATTATTGATTTCTTGTAATTGATTGTTGAAATTGATCTTTTAGTAATCTCTTGCATTGGATGTTTGTGTTTTGGTCATAGTCAATCCAGAGTGTCACTTTATTAATTAAAACCTTAAGGTCTAATTCACAAAGGTACACACACACATATCTACATACGTAAGTAAATGGATAGATAGATAACTAGATATTCATAAGTAAATCCTAGGCTTGAACCCAACCTTAACTCTACTCGACCTTAAGGCATTATATAATGAACACTATTGTTACCTTTGTCTTGACTATCAAATAAGAGTTAAGTTAAAAATGGCATAGTGTATTTGAAGGAGTGGTTTTCAAAAACCCTAAAGCATAGGGAATTTGAATGAAGTATACATGTTAGTTGGTTAGAGTGGCAACATCCACTTCATATGATGGTAGAGAGAACATGTTTTTTCTTCCTTTTTGTTTATGTGTTTGCTAATAAGTGATATTTGAGCTAAGTGTGGACATATGTTTTTTATTCCTTTTTCATCTTCGTCAAGACTCTAGACACCTATAGACCAAATCTCTAGAGTCTACTAAAGATTATAATAATCTCAAGTGTTACCATGTCATTGCATTTGTGCTTAAAGACGTAGGAACCTAATCTGAATCAATGAGTCACCATTACAAATAGAGGGGAAACACCCTCATGGTGTATGAGGTAATGCCCTACAACCTAGATTTGATCATTACTTTTGACATTGTATAAATAATAATGAGAAGGCAGACTCACATGGATCAAATGTGTTAACTTCCATAGTAGTTCTTACCCTTCAAAGTTTTGAGACATTTATCAATAAAAATTTCCATCTATAAAATATGATAGATATTAAACATCATAGGATACACATGGCCTATAAAAGATAAGAGAACACCCCCCCCCCCCCCCCCCCCCCCAAAGATTATGTCATGTATTAGGAATTTAGAATACATTAAAAGACTTGTATGTTCTAGTTTTGTCATCTTTTTTGTGCACCTTTCTCCAATCCATATGGATTTTCTATTATCTGCTTTTGCATATATTTTCTACATTCTCAAAGCTTTGACTATTATCCCCCAAATATCCCCTAGAATATATTTCAAATAGGAAGCCCATTAATACAATGTTATTGGAGTACACATCATTTTCACTATATTGTTGTTACTATTTCAATTTAAACACATTGAGTTGTAGCAGTAAAGCTCATCTTAATATCTTTATAATCAAATAAATAAAGCTTAAGGTAATGATATTTAGCCTTGATTTGATTGGACATGTAGAAGTAGAAGGTAAGGCATCTTAAAGTTCATATTTTTAGGACCATGGAATTAGGCATATATATGCTTTTAATCAATCGTCTTATAATCTATGGTTTGTCTCAATTTTACAAATTTTAATTATTAGTCGTCTTAATCATATGAAATCTCATCTTCATCCTAGTATTTTCTACTTTTCGCAAATCATTTGTACCAACTCCCTACAAGAAAACATGATAGAACAAATTCAATTCTTTGGCAACCTGTTAGGAAAAAATGTCAATGCTAACAAAAAGGTTAACTTTCCCCAATAATGAAATAGCATGTCCAAATCAAGGAGTCTTTTGTGATGAGAAATATTTGGAGAGCTTGAGAATCTATGAAGCTATACTTCTTTGGAAAGGCACTAGGTTTCACAATGGTCTCTTTATCAATCAACAAACTATTTGGTTGTCTACTATTATTTAATGTCAATAGCATCCTCTTGTTATGATGCCACAGGTCTATGTTTTAAGGTTTTTCAAAAAAGGGTTCCAGATCCTATTGTTACTCCTAAGTGCATTAAAAGTTGTCATTAGTATCATTCCTACAGTCGGTAAACAAAGAAAACAAGTTCAGTCGGTCAACACACAGAGCATAGACACTGAACAAAATACTAAGCAAAATACTACACTAACTGAATACAGTTTTGAACAAGTACTCATACCGAGCCAGATGATTACCAAGTACCGAGCACAGTAGTCACCGAGCATTCATATGTATCGAGTGTCAGTTAGATATTGAATGATGAATGCAGTGTACACCGAGTAAACCAGGAAACAACATAGCAATTTGTAATGGCACAAACTACAAGGTAAACGGTTTAAAAAAATCAAGGTGAAAATTAAATATGGATGTAATCATTTAATGAATGATGATTCATATGTAAATATGATCTAGGTTATTCATTTAAACTATTGATCTTAGGTTTTCTAAGATAGTATCACAACCCTAATTAGGTCAAATCATTTTGATATAAGAATTGTAAAGATGTCATTTTGACAAGTATCACACATGAAGTAGCCACCATTAGGAGACATCTAAAGATCTGACAGGGTTATGTTGGAATGATTTTGATAGAGTATTCAGTTTATCAGAAATATTTAAAAGGTTACCGAGCAGTACAGAAGGATATATTCATCACTACAAGGTGATTTCATTATTGTACTTAATGGATCTGATATCAGCAATGTAAGTTATTTTTCAAACAGATCAAACTTCATCGTTACTTTCTAGCAATTGTAGCAGACTTAAATCTCTTAATAGAGTATACTTAACAGCCTTATGTAAAATGTCTATTTAGAAAAATGGCTCCCGATGACTTTCGCATTCGGTTCTGCTCCCCCCTTTGCTCTCGCTTCCGCCCATTTGAATCATGCACAAGCCAGGTCGTCTGGGGTTGTGGCTCCTGCTGCATCTGTGCTTGTTGGTGATGCAGTTGCCATGTCATTCAGGTCTGATGCCCTTGTTGCTGCAGTTGTGCTTGGGCCTTCTCTGGCGGGTGGGCATGTTTCTTCGAGGGTTTTGGGGTTTGCTGCGTTTGCCTCTGGTGGTTCTGTGATCTCCTATGCAGATGTGGCTACCTTTGAAGCTGACATTCATGGTCCTGCCCATGTTGGTAGGAGGGGATCCCAGTCTTCTCCTCTTGTGCAGTCTATTTTTTTAAGTAAACCCCTTGTGATTAGTCTCGATGATGATACAATTGATGAGATTTCAAAAACTGTGGATGACTTCTCCTCCAATGCTGCTATTTTCCATTTTAGGGGTTTCTAGCCCTCTCTTTCTGATTTACATGATTGGATTTCCAAGCATTGGGAACCCATTCTAATAAATGTTGTTCAGATATACCCTATGGCAAGGGGTTTTTTATTGTAAAGTTTGAAAATGCTGAAGATAGGAAAACTATTTTGTGCAATAGTTGTTTCACTTGGGAGGAGTGTTTTCCCCTGATGGCCAAACCCCGGTATCAAGGGTTTGACCCTTTTTTTGAATCCTTTAATAAAATACCCTTGTGGGTAAGATTGTTGAATCTTCCTCTTCATCTTTGGTTGGATTCAGTTTTGGAATTTGTGGGTGAGGCTATTGGGGATTTCCAAATGGTGGATTCAAACTCCTCTAAAATTGTTAAGACTACATATGCGCGTATTCATGTGGAGGTTGATGCTTCCAAGGTTCTTCCTGAGAAGATAACTTTGGCTTCTTCTTTGGGCTCTTGGACTCAGAATCTTAATTATGAGGGAATCTCATTCAGGTGTAGGAAGTGCCACAAGACTGGCCATCTTGTTGTGCATTGTTTATCTGAAAAGGTCAAATCGAAGAAATCACCTACTTGGTGGTTGGGGGCTTTTGATCACCATTATACGGTTCGCAAAGTTTCTAAGGAAGGGGGTTCGGTTGCTTTCTCTCCTCAAATTGATCATGCTTTGGCTGGAGTTTTTGTGGCTGCCTCTGTTGCTTCTGATGTTGTCTTGGAAGCTATGGTTGTTGTCTCTGATGCGGCTTTAGTTCAGACTATTTTGGCTGCCCCTTCTGGTGTTGCTACTATTGTCCCTAACCAGATTGTTGATATTTTCTCTGGTCATGATACTACTCCTATCCCTCCTGTGGTTTCAGATTTGACTTGCCCTTTAGTGGGCTCTTCTTGCTCTTCTTTGGCTTGGTAGAAGGCTGCTGAAAAGGTGGAGGATGGATGGATAACAGTTAAGGGAAAGGAATTTAAATCTTACACTCCTTTTGATATGAATTTATGTTCTCATAAGGATGGGCATAAATGTAAATCTTGATTGCCCTTTGTTTTGTTTTGTCATTTCACTTGGTAGGAACTACGGTTGGTTCCTTTGGTTTGTTTGGTGGGGCACCACAGTTGTATTGATATTTCATTGCCATATCTTTTTATACTCTTGTATAAGGTTTCGGGACATTTCAAATCCTATTTTTACTTAATCAAAATCATCTTATGTAAAATCTCTTAACCGAGTACACACTTCAACAGTGTTGCTAAAATCCTCTGACTAGGTAGATCTAGCTAATCTTTTTGTTACTCCTAACATGGTAAGATCACTAGAAGTGATCAATCTTTGTAGCCTTAATCGACAACTTTATTTACTACAGTAGTGAAGCTTTGTGGATTACATCTCCACCGCAGTTTTTATCTTCTAACAAGGGTTTCTGCGATACCAATAAATGTGTTATGTATATGAAGTTTCATGTATGCATATTTGATTAGATTACATGCATTTACATTTTAGTTATGTTATTGAATATATGATGAATGCAAATGATACAGTCGGTTATTGAATTACATTGTTATAAGGATTCAGTTGAAAAAAAATTAAGGTTACATATTCACCCCTCCCCTCTTAGTAACTCACCTTTCCATAATCCCAACAATTGGTATCAGAGCTAGTTCTCTTGTTGAGGAAGTTTAATCACTGAAGAGAAAAGATCTTAAGGATGGAAAGGTATAAGCTTGACAAGACTATTGAACATCAGAAATTGCAAATGCAGATTCTCATGAAACAATTTAAGGAAGCCAAAGGAAAATTGAGACATTTACTGATCAAAAGGAAGGAATCATATTTCGGCATAATGAGACTGATTATTAGGAAGAAGAGATAAAGGAACTATCTAAAGGATCTGGATTTAGAAGTATATCTAATGCATCTAAAGGAACCATATCAGATCTGTCTGAAAAGAATCAGCACCTTACTGATCAAGTGAAAGCACTGCAAATCGGTCAAGAGACTCAAATGGTAAGAATGATTGATGTCATGAAAAATGCAAGATAGGATAAACATGAAAGGAATTTGGCTATTGAAGATAGAAGACAAATGACTGAAAAGTTGGAAGAAAAAGTATCTGAAATACTGAGACTTACTGAGCATCATTTTAAAATTTCCAATATGATGGTTGTCATGAGTCAGGAAGTCAACTGAGTGAACAATGAGCTTACTAGGAGATTGGGAGATATTGGTAAATTAAGAGAAGAGAATGAAAGATTGGAGAATGAAGTGAAGATTCAACAACAACATAATGAGATGATCAAGAAAGCTTAAGAAAGTACTAAAAGGATGGATGAATTTCTAATTAGTCAAAAAAACTTGACAACACTACTGGTTTAGGTTATACTGAGCAGGGAGAGTCATCAAAACAAGCTAAACAAAAGAATGCCTATGAAAATCCAAGGCCAAAGAAGTTCTCATGCTATCACTGTGGAAAACCAGGTCACACATCAAATGTCTATAGAAGCAAAGCAAAAGGTATTCTTAAATATACTCCTAAATTTGATGGTTATTGTTATAATTGCAATAAGTATGGACATCAAGCACATGAGTGTAGATCAAAGCTAAATAAGTCACCTAAGAAACACTATATATAAAAAAATTATCATACTTGCAACATGCATGGACATATATCACAAGAATACAAGACAAAGATGAAGCAAGTCTAGAAACTGAAAGGACAAAACAAGACATATAAACTAAGAAGACAAGGTAATGCATATACTTGGGATTGCAACACTTGGGCTAGTTGTACAGCATGTGGTAGATATGGTCATATTGTAGCAAATTGCATGAGAATGCTATTGGATTTGATGAGTAAACAACCCATAGCTCCCAAGAACACCTACATGCAAACACATGTCATTGAAAGAGAGAGAAACAAGAAGCTAGAGAGTCCTGGATGCATGAATCTATGAAAGAGGAGACATTCTTGATGTGCAAAAGCAAAAGTTGCAATTCAATAAAATGAATATTTCTCAAAATAAGATTACAAGAGAGATCAATCCTTATAAAAGGAGATCAAAACCCTAAAAGGGTGAACAAACCTAGGTTGCATGATAATAATTAATAAAGTAATCAATTATTATATGCCTAAAGTTTATCTTAAGTAGAAAGAGGTAATAAGTGACTTGGTAATTAAATCAAACATGATTTAATTAATCAATAAACACTTTATTACTCTAACACTCCCCCTTAAGATGAACTTTGGGAGAAGCTGTTAGGATTAACAAGGCAGAAATAACAATTATGTGCAAATATAACTAATATCAGAAAATAATAAACCACACAGAATAAAACACAAGACACACAGATTTAACGTGGTTCACCCAATCCCTGGGCTACGTCCATCAACAGCGAGTCCAATATTATTATTATCCAGTGATTACAACCTGATTACAATCCGTAATCCCTTACAGCCCAATTCTGCCGCAAGTACTAAAATCATACATAATGAAAATCCCTAACCCTAAGCCATATTATACAATATTTTTCCGCTTTAGGGTTAGAATGAGTTATAAGTAGTCGGCCCAAATAACCGAAAAGTAGTCGGCCTCAAAAAAAATTTCCTCGGGGCCTGCGCCCCCGAACCCCTGCTCTTAAGGGCTGCCGCCCCCAAACCCCCACTCGGGGCCCGGCCTGACCCCGAACCCCGGCGAGGTTGGGAGGAAAAGTGTACAGTACTTTCCTGGATAGTACTTTCCTGATTAGTCACCACAAGCTAACAATCTCCCACTTGGTGACTGATCAGTATCCACACTATACTAAAAAACCTCCCACTTGGAGACTGATCCTGTAGTAATACCGCTACCCACATGAGGCTCCCACTGGATTGAACCACCTTGGACTCAGCTGTTCCTTTATTTTGTTCAGTCTAGAAGACCAACTGAAGTTGAACATGAGTTCAACATAGCCTTGTACAGTAGTAGTAGAACCCCCAAAGTGTAAACACTTACTGGATGTGCCTCTCAAATATCTAAGAATCCATTTGACCGCATTCCAATGCTCAATACCAGGGTTACTCATATAATGGCTAACGACTCCCACTGCGTGTGCAATATCTGGCCTAGTACATACCATAGCATACATTAAGCTCCCTACAGCTGAAGCATAAGGTACCTTAGACATTTTAGTCTCTTCTTCTGGTGTCTTGGGACACATATCCTTAGTCAATTTCAAATGACCAGGCAAAGGTGTGCTGACAGCTTTGGCATTTTCCATAGAGAAACGTTGCAACACCTTCTCAATATAATCAACCTGAGATAGAGACAATTTCCTATTTTTCCTATCTCTACAAATTTTCATACCAAGGATTTGTTTTGCTGCCCCCAAATCCTTCATAGCAAAAGATTTTGCTAACTGTTGTTTCAACCCCTTAATGTGATTCATGTTAGACCTAGCTACAAGCATATCATCAACATATAAACATAAAATAATGTAGCTGTCATCATCCAACCTCTTAAAATAAACACAATGGTCAGAATGACACCGACTATATCCATGCTCATTCATAAAATTGTCAAATTTAATATACCATTGCCGAGGTGCTTGCTTCAAGCCATATAAACTTTTCTGCAATCTGCACACCAAATTCTCCTTACCCTTGACCTCAAATCCTTGTGGCTGAACCATATATATTTCTTCATCCAAATCACCATGAAGAAAGGTTGTTTTAACATCAAGCTGCTCTAAATGAAAATCTTCAGTAGCCACAATACTTAAAACAGTATGAATAGAAGTCATTTTAACAACTGGAGAAAATATCTCATCAAAATCAATACCATGTTTCTGTGCAAATCCTTTTACGACTAATCTGGCTTTAAATCTTTTCGTACCGCCATCCTCTTCTTTTATCCTGTAAACCCATTTATTCTGTAAAGCCCTTTTACCTACAGGTAACTTACATAAATCCATATTGACACATTTCAGACCAGGTAAAACTTTCTTTGAATGAAGTAATTTCATACCTTTTTCACTCATGTGCCCGAGTCTGTTGTGCCACAGTGCTGTGTCAGAATCTACAGCAACAGTTTGATGTTCTTCCTGCTCAACTGCAGCCACTGTTCCTGAACATTCATTATCTTCTGAAACAATTAAAGTAGAAGGAACAGTATGACCTGTACAAAGATATAAGGTGCCTACTTTCACACCTTTTGCTACTACTAAGGAACCTTTTGAAACCTTCCAATTTTTATCATTAAAAGTAACTGTGCAACCCTCATCACCCAGTTGCCCTGCTGAAATTAAATTTCTACTCAGCCTTGGAACATGTCTTACCTCTTGTAGTAGCCAATGATTCCCATTCTGCAACTTAATCTTAATTTTTCCCTTTCCAACAATCTGACAGAGTTCATTATCTCCCAAATAAACTAGCCCAAAATCCCCTTGGACATAATCAACAAAATAACTTCTATGGGGTGTAGCATGAAATGAAGCCCCAGAATCTAAAACCCATGAATCATCAATACTTTCTAAGGACAAGAGCAAATCATCCTCCTCGGATTTGTTACTTACCACATTTGCCTCCTTGTTTCCATCATTTTTGTCTCCTTGATCTTTCTTCCGAGACCAACAATCTTTCTTCTTATGACCTGGTTTTCCACAGTGCTAGCAATCATTTGGCCCTTTAGATTCGGACCTCTTTCCCTTTGATTTTCCTCTTGATTTTCCATGATTTCCAGAGTTGTTTCCTCTATCTCTTGTTCTGCCTCTGCTTTCTGTGTTCAATACACTACCCGATGTGGATGCCCTTGAGCTTTTCCTACGAATTTCCTCACTCAATATAACACCAATAACATCATCATACTTTAGGGTATTAGAACCAGAAACAGAATTACTAACAGCCATTACCAAGCCATTCCAGCTTTCTGGCAAAGAACACAAAATCAAGAGAGCCCTAACCTCTTCATCAAAAGTAATTTTAACTGAGGTTAATTGACTTGTAACTGTATTAAACTCATTCAAATGATCAGTAACTGATCCACCTTCTACCATTTTCATATTAAATAAACGCTTCATAAGAAATACCTTGTTTGAAACTGAAGGCTTTTCATACAACTTCGCTAGGGTTTCCATCAGATCTTTAGCTGTCTTTGCTTCAGTAATATTGAATGCCACCGATTGTGCCAGGCATAGACGAATACTCCCCAGTGCCTTCCTATCCAAAATATCCCAATCCTCCTGAGACATTGATTGCTCTTTCTTGGCTACTCCCTCTAATGGCCACCATAGATCCTTCTGATAGAGATAATCCTCCATTTGCATCTTCCATAACTGGAAGTTCTGCCCATTAAACTTATCAACCTTCAGCCTACCCTCGTCTGCCATTTCTCCCACTTAACCGAGAGACTCTCCCACTAACTCGTGAGACCTGCTTCAGAGAATAGATGAAAGAACAAATGAAATAACCTCGCTCTGATACCACTTGTTAGGATTAACAAGGCAGAAATAACAATTATGTGCAAATATAACTAATATCAGAAAATAATAAACCACACAGAATAGAACACAAGACACACAGATTTAACGTGGTTCACCCAATCCCTGGGCTACGTCCACCAACAGCGAGTCCAATATTATTATTATCCAGCGATTACAACCTGATTACAATCTGTAATCCCTTACAGCCCAATTCTGCCGCAAGTACTAAAATCATACATAATGAAAATCCCTAACCCTAAGCCATATTATACAATATTTTTCCGCTTTAGGGTTAGAATGAGTTATAAGTAGTCGGGAGGAAAAGTGTACAGTACTTTCCTGGATAGTACTTTCCTGATTAGTCACCACAAGCTAACAGAAGCTAAAAACCTAGAAGGAACTATTGAAAGAAAATAGGTCCCGGCAATAAAAGGTTTGATCAGGTACCCAAGTACAAAAGAGAGTCTTTGTAAAGTGAAGAAATGGAGAAAACCACATGGGAAAAAGTCTACTCTAAAAAGAGACAAAGACTGATCTAAAGGACTAAAGATGCCTCCAAAACTAGGGAATGTTCCAGAAAATAGGAACAAGGATGAAAATGTAAAACATCACTAAGTAAGAAGCTGCAAACTATGTCAAGAAGTAACTGATGATCTAAAGATCCTCCGCTGAAATATGACCAGGTAGGTAGAAGACTATAATCTTCATGAGTTCCCTCAAATGACACTACTTGAATCAAGAGGAAAACAAAGACAAATAGCTGAAGTCGAAGATACATAATACTGTAATCTGCACGAGTTCCCTCAAATGACACTACTCGAATCAAGAGGCAAACAAAGGAAAACATCTTAACTCAAAAATAAAGATGGCATAAAAACATAAAAAGTCTAAAGAGTTGATCAATCAAAGCTGGAAGAGTGCATCCAAAAATAGGAAAGAAAGAGTGTCCATACAGTAAATGATCCATCTCACTGGAATGCATAGGTACCCAGCCACTGCATCTGCCTAGTACATAGAATCAAATATTGAATACATAGCTCACACTATCGAACCAAAGAAGTAGTAGAACCAACAGTAGAAACCCCCCCAGAATGCTGACAAGGGAGTAATGATAGGTACACTGAAAAGATCGTCCAATATGAACTGCATGATGAAGAAGAATCTGAAACATCGAAGGTGCAGAGAGAGTACAAACACATATAGAGATACCTGAGGCTAATGTCATTGGAGGAACGCTCACAAGACAAAAGTACATGGAAAACAAAGACAAACATCAAACCCCCCTGGCACTTTATAATGGAGTGCGAGTACAAAGAGCACGAACATGTGCAAGATCTCATACATGCAATAAAATGACATTTTATCTTAGTGTGTGTGCATAAAAGAATGCTACAACACTAAAGTATACACTACTCAAAGAAGAGTGAAGACTACTGAAACAAAAGAACAGTCTAAGATGAGTCATTCCACAAAAGGAAAAGATCTCAGGACCTATAACATCCAAGATATCCACCAGATTGAAAAAATGCAAGAAATGGAATAAAATATACCTAGAGTATAATCTAGAAAAATGACTCAACATTGGAAAGGTCTTAGAACAAGCTTTCCAACAATATATCGTTTGCCCAAAATGGAGTCCGGATGCGCAAGATAGAGCTCCCGGAATGCAAAATAGAACATCTGGCTTTGACAATTAAAAAAACTCCATCAAAAAAGAAAAATAAAAAATTCAAACATCTAGATCTGGATAGAGTTTGGAACCATTTTTCCGATGACATCTCGTTTGCCTGATTTCGACACTGTATACTCAAGTTATGAGCAAAATACCAACTATTGCGCTAGAGGGCCCAAAAAAAGTGTAGAAGAGTGTTGATGCATGCTGATGTCAGTAAATTATGGGCTTAAAATTGACAGTCGTATGACCGTCATGGCCAAACTCTGTCTGGGGGCTAAAAAATTGGGCCCCTATGATACCATATTGGAGTTGATAAGTAAACAACTTGCAGCTCCCAAGAACACCTGCATGCAAACACGTCACTGAAACAAAGAGAAGCAAGAAGCTAGAGAGGCCTGAACGTATGAATCTATGAAAGAGGAGACATTCTTGACGTGTAAAAGAAAAAGTTGCAATTCGATCAAATGATTTTTTCTCAAAATAAGATTACAAGAGAGATCAATCCTTATAAAAGGAGATCAAAACCCTAAAAGGGTGAACAAACCTAGGTTGCATGATAATAATTAATAAAGTAATCAATTATTATATACATAAAGTTTAGCTTAAGTAGAAAGAGGTAATAAGTGACTTAGTAATTAAATCAAACATGATTTAATTAATTAGTAAACACTTTATTACTCTAACAAATGCACTGGAGAGGAAGATCTCGAAACTGGACAAATTCTAGAATAGCATGTCTGCACTATCATAAGGTCGGTCATTTAATCAGAGATTATAGAGACTGAGCACCAAAACCAAGCATTGATACAAGTGAGAATACCATTGAAGGAATCGTGAGGATAAGGAATCAAATGTGGAGAAGAGCAACATATGACAATGTTGAAACAAGCACAACAGTCGGTGACACCTCATCCCTTGGATTAGGTGATCTCACCACCTCCACCTAAGAAAATCAAGTAAGTATGGAAATGAATTTCAATCGATTATATCTTACAAAAATTTCTTATATCTGTTGCATGAATACCAAATCAGCATAAAATAAGATGCACTAGGTAGTCACATGTTTTGAGCATGAAATGTGTATAGTCGGTAAAAGCATGACCGAGTGAAAGTTTGTTAGTTAGTGAAACTATTAAGGTTAACCGAGTTGAAGAATCAACTGAGCAATATTAGTGTTAACCAAGTTGAAGTTTCAATAAAGATAATCGAACGCCTTTGTATTAACTGAGTTGTGGTAGGTAAAGCATTTATTGCAAAACTTTGAGCGAGAAAAGGATTTTTAGGTATGAATAAGCATCGAAGCAACTCATTTCTCCACACAGCGAAACTAAGCAAACTAGAGCAATTCGAGCAAATTTGAGAAAAGAGTTTTTCAAGCATTTCACAGAGATTTAAGTAGATCACGAGCCATTTGATATCGTTTCAAGTAAGTTCTAAGAAAACTGAGTTATTTTCTTATGGTTGTTACGAAGCCCTAAATTTGTTGAAACAATGGCACCCTCATCAAAGTCTATGAAATCCAAGACCGATAGTGACAAGAAGGTCACATTGATCAAGTCCTCGACATACGAAGAACCCAGATACAGATTACACTCCGAGATTGCTTCATAAATTGATGATAAAGGCGCATTTTCGAGCATATTGCCTAGGGTTTTATTGGTCCATTGGTCCAGGATATACGATCATATATTCACTGCAAGATAAGTGAAATTAGATATTTTGAGCTTCAATCTACATACCAAGAGCTGTGTGGGGATGGAAAGATGAAATACAAACACACTCACCTAGAAATCAAAGGTCTAACAAATGCCCTTCATTTCTTGAAGGAGTTTAAGACAGAATGGATTAAGGTTGTACTAAGCCAAGTTTATGAGGGCAAGATGTGGTTGGATGAACCGATTAAATCACTAAAGATGTTATCCACATGGTTACCGGTTACCCAACAAATGATAAGGCAAAATCCCTAAGGCACCCACTGAGGAGTGAGACAGAAAAACTGATAGGAGTCGAGTGGGACGAGAGAGGCATGAGGATTAGCACAATCACCAATCTTGAAACTAGATTTGGAGCCTATGTCATTTCTTACAAAATATTCCAATCAAGCAGGCCCAACAGTGTCCCATGCGGAGCAGTCGATATTGCATACAAGGTTGTAAAGAAAGGCTTACAATTAGACCTCGTCAAGCTAATGCTGAAGCAACTTGAGGAAAATATGAGGATTATCTATGTTGCTAAGACCAACACTTGTAAGTTTGGTTCACTTAGATTGTATGTATCTTTTTCTATTTGCAGAATTCATTTCCATCAGTCGGTAATGTACAGTGGGATGTCAACAAACCGGTCATAATACAAATCGGTGAATTCATCAAGAACTTAGGTCATAATTTTGAGGTTGTGATGGATGATTACTTTTGAAAATTTAAAGAGAGAATGCATAAGAGGATCAAGATACCTGCACAGTTAGTAGAAAAATACAAGGAAGATATTT
Organism: Chamaecyparis obtusa; assembly: GCA_027943335.1. Taxonomy (NCBI): domain Eukaryota; kingdom Viridiplantae; phylum Streptophyta; class Pinopsida; order Cupressales; family Cupressaceae; genus Chamaecyparis; species Chamaecyparis obtusa. The sequence continues at coordinate 226,637 of BSBK01000920.1, forward strand.
GTTTTCTAATGGACACCAACACCACGCTGATAAAGGTAGCTGAGCCAAGGACTGTATGGTTACCTCCTATGGGCTATGAAATTGATATTGACCGAGCCTCTAGGTCAATAAAAGCACTTTTGGCCAAGCCCAAAGACACCAAAGCAACTAGGTTTGGAACCTATGAAGAAGCTAAGTTGAGAATAAAAATGGACTTAGTCAGAGTAAAAGTAGGAAGAAAATCCAAGAAAATGATGGATACTTTAACTAAGCATTTTGGTGATGATGAAGAGGAAGCAGTAGAGAAGCCAGTTGAAGAAGCAACCGAGGAACAACTTCTTATCAGTAACAGTGAGCATGAAGAGGAGACCAAGTCAGATAAAGAATTATAAGTTGCACTAGTAAAGACAAAAGGGAAGAGGAAACAAGCAAAGACTCATACACGAGCGAGGACAAGATCCTCTATAGGTGTTTCTCCACTGCTGAAATGAGGAATTGCAAAAATTACAAGGCCTACACCTACAAAGACATATCAAAAGAAGTTCAGAGAGGTGCAAAAGCCCCCACCAAGCCACCTAAGAAGAGGAGGAAGCTAATAAGAGGTAAAGATGATATTGATTTTGAAGAAGAAGATGATAATAGTCAATTTAAAGTTGTTGTAAATAAAGGACAATCGATTGATGAACTTGTAAAGAACATAAAGGAAACGTGTAAACTAGGTCACCCTAAAATGAATCGGTATGTATATATGTCAACTGAGGATCAGGAAAAACTAGAAGAAGCAACGTTCAGAAGATTACCTATTGAATTTGCAAGTTAAATTCCTAAGGAGCTATATGAGAAGGTATCAACAAGATGGACTTATGCCTTGCATACCAAAAAGAAAATGAGGGAACACTCATTAATTTTGGCAATGCCTACTCTATTAGTTACTGAGATTGAAGACTTCATAAAACAGTATGCCAATAGATTTTTGATGAAAGGAAGAGCACTAAATATATTGCAAGGGAAACTTGAAGAAGTGGATGAAGATAGTAAAGTTTTGTGGACAAAATTTTTGAAGTCAAAGGTTGCAGCAGACAAAACTGCACTTACAATAATCCCCAAGAAAAATGTAAAAGGAAAAGGTAAAGGGGTACACTCAGATGATGTAGATCTTGCTACCAAAGAGCCTATTCACATATTTGATATTGAACAGCCAGATGATGAAACATACGACGAAGACTTCTATCTGGCAGGCTATATTGAGGAAGAGAAATAGGATACTCCCGACCAGCTAGTTATAACCAGGACTAATGAAGTGATGATAGAAGATATCACTGATGGAGATTTTGATGATGAAGTAAAAAAATGATGAAGATATCGACATTGCTGCAGAAAACACCGGGGAAGAAAGACATACTAAGGCAGCAACAACAATAACACCAGGTAACTTACCTATCTTGGTGCAAGCCATTGATATTGCCACTCAAGGGAAACCCGAGGAACATACACCCGAGCAACAAACAGACACCACTAAAGGACACGGTGAAGGACATAAGGAGACAAATGAGCCTAAAAGAAAAGAGACAGAACAAAAAGGAGTTGAAACTGAGACAAATGTCCAAGGACCTCAGATCGAGGGTACAGTAAAAGGGCAAGACAAGGAAGAAAGTGTCTCAACCGAGCAATAGAAGTCTAATCCAGAGACTAAAGCTCTAGTACCTTGTGGAAAATCCCCCACATCAAGCACACAAGAGAAGAAGAAGAAGAAGAAGAAGAAGACAAAACATGGTAAGGGTCTAGTCACTTTAGATAAAGTTATTGAAATTCCTACATGTGACCTGAGAACACTAGATCCGGAAGCACTAAGAAGATATGGTGAATTGTGCACAAGGAAGGTTGCACAAGAAAAGTTGAGACAAGAAAGCAAGCAAAAACAAGTCTTAGAAGATGTTAGAGAGATTTTAATGCAGGTAGTACCTGATATCAATGTTGATAAGGCAACTCCCATCATTGATCAACTTACAACTCTAACCGGGCACGTCAACTCTTTGAATGTAGATGCAAAAAAGAGAATTGAAGAGAGAGCTGAGTCAAAGATACAGCTAAAGATTGCAGAGAAAATCAGCCAAGAAGTGGAAGTTAATAAGGTAAAACTTTTTGAGGTAATAACTGAGTTAGATAATATTATTCAAAGGGTTATTACAATTTTGCAAAAGCTATGCACTATAGACTATTTCACTACCGAGATTAGTGAAAAGATTAAGAAACTCGATGAAGACTTAAAGAATAGTGCAAATAGTCTGACAACCGAGCCAAATGCATTTTATGAACATTATGCAAAAGTTACAGAGATTCAGTAGTTAAGACTAGAATTGAGGAAGGAAAAGGACAAAATAAGAGAACAGGTAACCGAGCTACAGGTCGAGTTACTACCCCACTTAAAGGTGATGCAGAAACATGTGAACAAGGCAAAAGAATTAGTTGCCACCCCTGATATATCAGTTATAGAAAATATTTTTGATATGCATGCACAAGTCGTCTTAGAGTAGATTGCTCTAGAAAATCTCAAAGAGGAATGGGAAAACCTCTTGGCCACTCTCAAAGAAAACCCATCAGAATATATTTGACAGATTGTAAGTACATTTTTAGCATTACTTTCAAAAAAGAGGGAAATATCTGTATATATTTTAGTTTTGTATGTACTTTACACCGAGAGCATGTTTAAAGGGGGAGTTCACACATTTTTGGTTTACAAAATTTTCAAGTCCAAACTTTTATAGTCGGTTTACACATATGTTTTTGATACTAATGCCAAAGGGGGAGAATGTTACTCCTAAGTGCATTAAGAGTTGTCATTAGTATCATTCATACAGTCGGTAAACAGAGCAAATAAGTTCAGTCGGTCAACACACAAAGTAGAGACACCGAACAGAATACAAGGCAGAATACTACACTAATCGAATACAGTTTTGACCGAGTACTCATATTGAGCCAGATGATTACCAAGTACTAAGCACAATAGTCACCGAGCATTCATATGTACCGAGCGTCAATTAAATACCGAGTGATGAATGTAGTGTACACCGAGTAAACCAAGAAACGACATAGTAGTTTGTAATGGCACAAATTACAAGGTAAACAATTTACACCAATTAGAAAATGGTTTACTAAGATGGAGGTAAAAATTAAATATGGATGTAATCATTTAATGACTGATGATTCCTATGTAAAGATGATCTAGGTTATTCATTTGAACCGTTGATCTTAGGTTTTCTAAGATAGTATCACAACCCTAATTAGGTCAAATCATTTTGATATAAGAATTGTAAAGATGTCATTTTGACAAGTATCACACATGAAGTAGCCATCATTGGGAGACATCTAAAGATCTGACAAGGTTATGTTGAAAGGATTTTGACAGAGTATTCAGTTTATTAGAAATAGTTAAAAGGCTACCGAGTAGTACAGAAGGATATATTCATCACTACAAGGTGATTTCATTATTGTACTTAATGGATCTGATATCAGCAATGTAAGTTATTTTTCACACAGATCAAACTTCATTGTTACTCTCTAGCAATTGTAGTAGACTTAAATCTCTTAACAGAGTAGACTTAACAGTCTTATGTAAAATCTCTTAACCAAGTGCACACTTGAACAATGTTGCTAAAATCCTCTAACCAGGTAGATCTAACTGATCTTTTTGTTACTCCTAACAGGGTAAGATCACCAAAAGTGATCAATCTTTGCAGCCTTAACCAGAAGCTTTATTTACTGCAATAGTGAAGCTTTGTGAGTTCCATCCCCACCACAGTTTTAACCTTCTAACAAGGGTTTCTGCGATACCAAAATATATGTGTTATGTGTATGAAGTTTCATGTATGCATATTTGATTAGATTACATGCATTTACATTTCAATTATGTTATTGAATGTATGATGAATACAAATGATATAGTCGGTTATTGAATTACATTGTTACAAGGATTCAGTTGAAAAGTTTTTAAGGTTACTAATTCACCCCTCCCCTCTTAGTAAATCACCTTTCCATAATCCCAACACCTATTTGACCTCTTTTTCAAGGTTATTGGGAACTATTTAACTTGGCTTGAAGTTAGGCAAGGTTTTATCTATCCAATTAGGGTCATGCAACTTTTAAAACTATTATTGGTGTTAATTTTGCAAACAATGTTCTCAAAGTTGAAGTTTGATCTTACAAACCTTGATGTAAAGATTGGAAATAGTACCTTGATAAATCACTTCAAAATTACAAGCCTTGCAAATGCTATTCTTAGCTTCTATTTTATTTATCAATTTATGGTGCCTATTTTAAATGAAACATGCCTTATGTAATCTTCATTATCAATGTCAATTTAGATTTTGCATCATTTGGTTGATCATTCTTAAGCCCAAGCTCACTCATTTTGCCTAGTGTATTCTTTTTGAAGGTCTTCTCATTGGTTCCAAGTTAATCTACTTGGGGATTCTAGATCATAGATGTCCTTCTTGTGGTCAGCGAGTCTTTTAATCATCTTGTCGAGTTTTATTTGAAATCTCGAAGTTGTTTGGTCTTAGATTCATGATTTCTCAAGTTTTTTCAACCTAAGCCTTTTTTCTTGGCTTGTCAAGTTTTTAGAAAATTAACCTAGAATCCCTTCTAGATAGAATTAGATTTGACATGCTTTCAGAGTGGGGATTCTTTTTAGCATTTGGAAGGAAAAATATTACAATTTTTTAGCGGGATATTTTGTTATGATAATTAATCAATGTATTCTAAAGCCATTATACGTCATAATGTATGCATGCAAATTTAGGTGCAAGAGAATAAAGTTGTACTTGAAGTTTCTCACCTCTAGTTGTTCTTGGATCATTAAATCAATGACCCATGTGTTGTTGCTAGAGTCCACTTGACTCTCACCTCCAATAGTGTTCAATCTCCACTATGTGAGCATCATCGAGAGCACAACTAGTTTGTTTATTGCACTCGAGATGCTCATTCTTAGGCCTCTACCTCTTTTGAGAAAAGATCATTCTCAATAAGGATGGCCACAATCCACCAATCATCATTTTGCTTCACCACCAACTATTTATGGTAGGACTACTGGCTAGCCAAACTTTGGCCAAGTTCCATCAATTGGCTCTTTACTATTTCTCCTATTTGAGTTGCTACTAAAGATAAATAGGATGACAATGATAAAAAGATGATATTGATGGTCAATACCCTCTCAAGGACACTTTGGACCCTATTAATGTATATGGGAAAATTGGAAGATTGAGAGTCATTTCACCTCTCTTTTAATAGCATCTCCTTGAGTAGCATCTTTTCATAATTGGGTTTTCATGAACTATATTATGGTTAACTAATTTGGAATTCCATGGTGTGACTATTTCCACCCATAGTTTTTTGTCAATAGGCATAACACTATCCTTTAAATAGTAATATAGATAGTGCTCTTAAAAAAGGAGATATTTTAGGAAAAAAGTAACGACTAAGGTTTTTTTGTTGATCTATACTAAATGTATGGAAGATATTATTACAAGTGATACCATGAAAACAAAGCCCATCATTTTGTAGATAGAGACTATACTAGGTTTGTTAGTGCTAGATTAGCACGTCCCAAATTTGTAATGTGGCTAATTCCTTCCTTCCTCTGTTATTTTTTTAGCCTTGTTATTCCTATCATAGATAACCTATCTAAGATATTTACTGATTAATCTTTTAGTCACATTTTGTGTTGGTGTTGTCCACTACATCCCCCATGTCTATTAATGTATTAGCAATTGTACAAGTCCAAAAAAAAAAATGTGGGTTGTGTGTTTGGGTCTTCTCTTTGATAACTAGGCTTTTAGGTTTTTAGGATTTCCCTTACTTCAATCACATTTCATTTGCCCCCCACAACCTCAACCCTTTTGTATTAAGACCTAATTTGTATTGGAGTTTCAAGCCTTTGCACTCTCAATTTGCGAACTTTGATTTCCCATACTTCCTTAGAGTTTCGCCTTTGATTGGAGCTTTCAAGTTTCCCTTCCTTGGCTACCATTTTCATGATCTCCTCAAAGTTCTAAAACTTTGTCATTTCCCATATTCAATCCCCAAAACTCTCGAAACATTGTTCCTTTTTCCCTCCTAACATAATCATTTCATTAATTAGACTAATTTCATAGAGTTTTAATTGGATATTCTAAGGGTATCCATGTCATTATAATTGTGCTCATTGGGATTCCAACCACCTAGATCAACCTATGATGAACCTCTATTGTGCATTTTGAGTATTCCACAAACTTGGGCACCTCCCACATGCAAGATCCATAATTTAGGCGACTTCTACATGTTAGGTCCATGGATTTCGTGGCCTCTCAAAATTCCCAAAAGTTCTCCCGAGGGTTGGTTGCATAACCAATTTTTTGGCTAACAACAGTGTAAAGTTCTCCTTCCATGGCTTTCCCAAAGATAATGGATAATTGATGTGCAAACCTAACAAAAAGAAACTACTCTGATAATTGAACAAAAGCTTTATTAAAACGATGTATCTTCCACCAAATTAATTTAACATTCAAAGTAGATCGCTTGTGTTACAGAGGCATTAGATTAGGTCCTACTTGGCAACATTTGCATCTTTTATTATAGACAACTTGAATTGTCAAACTCTTAAAATAGATGTTAAACAAAATATGCAGCAGGAATGGAAAACCAATAATAACTAGTTATAATTGAAGTACCCATCTAAACAATCTTTAAAACACAAAGGATCAGCTTTTTTATCAAAATAAATGTTGCAAACAAATTAACATGTGCCTATTCAACTACATGCACCCAACTCTCAAAGTAGGTTCTTTGGGTAAATTGAAAATTTAAGATTTATACAAATAATTCCTATAGTTAGGGTAAATTACAGACCATCACAACCAGGATTTGTGTTGAACTTATTTTCAAAACTTAGAGAAGGATGATCGAGAATTGCCTGCAAATCATATTCCTTGCAGCTCCACAAATAATACTTGTACATTTGCAAAAGGATTTTTCATCCATCTCTATCTCTCAAGGGTTCCGAACATTCTCATCCTTCGCATTGTAACTTATTTTCTGCAAGATTGCATCAATAATTGAAATAGTGGCATGATTGAATGACGACATTGAAATCCCACTCTTCCTGAAATGTCATTAACATATACATAAACATGGGCAGAATAATTTGCAAGGACTGTAAATGAGAGATGCTTTTGTATGTAACCATCTCATCTGAACTTGTGATACCAACCTTTAAAAATCTGACCAACAAGCCAAAAAGGCATCAAGGCAACCCTACCATTTGTTCCATATCATATTCGTAACTCCAAATAGTATTTAACTGGGAGAACAATCACTACACTGTCTAAATTGTTTGTACTACCAAGTAATCAATGGGCCCATAGGTATGCACTATAGCATCATAACAAGGCAGAAGCATAAACTCATCTTGTTGGAACTAACGTCTAAATGGTCATATAATTGAACCATTTCACCTCTAAGTATGATTAAAGTGTGCATGAGCACTGTATTACAAGCCTTAAAAAAATCCAATCAGGGCTATAAACCTTTTGATAGGTTTCTCTGTAACAGAGTTGCATACACAATTATATAAAATACAAATAAATTAACAAATATGTAAGAAAAATGCATTGCGTCAAACCAAACTCAGTTAACATCGAATATAAAATCAATCAAAGCATAGAAAAAGAATATTGTTATAACTGAGATCAAAGATCAAATAACAAAACAAGAACCACTTTCAATTATAATGGAATATAAACTGCCATTGATCTCTACGAAATCTGGCTAGCAGAGGGGCATGAACTCGGTTAAAAAATAAAAGTTTTCCCAATCCCAATTAGGCAGTGCTATTAAATGCTCTCCAAAACATAAAATCACCATGTTTCTCAATAACCTATAAAATCTCTCAAATTCACAAAATTAGTCTTCTTCCTCAATAACTTTAGTGCCCAGTCCCCTAAGCCCCTCAGGTGGCACCTCAGCAACTGTAACAAGTGAATACAACTCCTCTTTAGCATCTTCTTCTGGGTTGCGCTTCCTTGAAATTCGAACCCTAACCCTTCTGGGCACACTCCTGATACCCCTGCTCCAAACAGCTTTGTTCAACTTCACATCCACCCTTACATCAGTAGTCCCCATGGCCTTCTGTGCAAACTTTCGGATCTCCTTTACGGCTTTTGGAGCCATTTTCTTGAAAGTACTACATAAAAAAAATTGCAAATTAAATGCATTTTCATGTCTCAGTTTTTAGCATTTACCTGATGATTTTTTTGCTCAGCAATTTCAAATCTTAAAAAAAAAACAAGAACAGTTTAATTTGGCTTGAGATATTATATAGCTTAGATGTATGTATGACTAAAGACATACACATTTATTAGAAATGGAGCCTGTACAAAAGAATGGTTTTACCAGCCAGAACTAATCAACATGGGACTGCAATCATAATCTAACACATGGAACACTTGAAAACTGCATCATATAAAACTGCTTATTGCACTGGAAAGGGACACTTTCATCATTTAAAATGTTTTAACTGAAACAACCTACATTGATGCGTTTAAAGTATGCATTCAAATGAACTACCATTATCAGGATAAGTGTGTCTTGGTGAGTTATCAAATGCCCACATAGATATAAATATGCATTAATACAGTCAATAAGATGGACACGTAATATAATGTCATGTTCCTTTTTTTCAAAAAGGGAAACTTGCATTATCCCAAAATAGTAAATCAGGATCACATGATAGTTTGGGAAATAATATTAATTTAATATTTGTTTGTTGTTGCAAATTCAAATTTCCCACAGCAAACAATCATATATTAGTAACTTCTTTTGGGAGCATCTTGTTGGTTTTGGCAAGTCTAGTAATGGACTGGTTTTTGGAAAGTTTCATTGGCAACTTCGAGCATCTAGCAGCTTAAAGGAAGTTGCGATCAAATAATTACGTCCATTTCTGTAAGTTTTCTCCATTTTGAGTGGTGGGATTTTGGTGCCCATTCTGAGATTTGAAATTAGTTTCATATATGCTTGGTTTTGGCTCCAAGTTTCAGCATTCTTGTCACATATTTCAGCTAAGCTTTTGCTCGTTCTTCAGTGGCTGATAAACCAATGGAGAAGGAGACCTTTGGATAAGACGTTCATGGTTTCCAAGCTGATCCAAGGACGGAAGTCACAAGATTACCAGGTGTTCTGAAGAGAGTCGAGGAATACCATAGTAGAGTCTCACTCAGAGATTATCATTGTGCTGATTGTAGTAAGTTCTTTGGGGTTTGAATGTATTTTTGGTTTTCTATAGCTATTTTTAAGTGTATGTACTATGGACATTGGTTTTAACTTTTTCTGTATTTTGGTTGTTCGTACCCTTCTTCCAGGTGCTAAAATGATAAATCATACAAAGTAGATCTGGAGAGTTCTCTATGTATTTTTGTCAAGTTGCAGGAGAGATTTTTGTGGTTTATTTGGGAATCTGTGTATTCTGAGTTTGCAAAAGTTTATTGGAAGCCTGGAGGTTGTGGGTTTGCTGCAAATATTATGTATTCTTCTGTTATTAAACATATTGAACTCATCTGTGGGGTTATTTAAGTTATCAGTGAGATAGTATAGTTGACAGGGAGTTTTTGGTTCCAGATTTGCACATTATTTTGGATGCAGTGCTTTGGATTGTATGATTGATGTTAGCAGCAATTTATGACAGCGATAATATGTTATTTCTTGAGAATAATCTGAAATATAACTTGCATGTTAAGTTTGGTAAGTTTTGGATTGATTCAACTATCAAATCTACAAATCAGGTTCACAGTTGTGAGATTGCTTACTATATCTTTGTGGTTATTTCTGTTTATTTAATATTTCCATTAGGGTTTTGGAAAGAGAGTTAAATTTTATTTTCTGTCCCTTTCTACAAATTTAAGTTAATTTCAAGAAAAAAATCATTCAAGACATATTCCATAATGATAAAATCACTGGGGCTTTTGAAGAAGACGCCAAATTTCAAACTGCATCAGACATGATAATATGTAGAAATTGGATAAAATAATGCATCCAGCATAGTATATGCTATGTAACCAAACAGACAAGGCCAGGGTAAAGCCCAAGTTAATTGCACTGATAAAATGCAGCCTCTAGAAATTAGATAAAATTCTGCATTCAACACACTAGATATCGCATACCCCAACAGATAAGGCCAGGGGCAAGTCCCATTTAAAATTGCAGTTACTAGATTTGGATTCCTCAACGAAGGTAACAGATCTTACTAAGTTGCCGAAAAATATAAATCATTGAGTCCTATGGAAATTGTGGATAATCAACTCAACAGGATGCACTTCTTTAAGCAAGAAAGATGAATTTACTCCTGTCAATATTACCAAAGGTGAACTCCAGGATGCAAATGGCCATGCAGATTGAATATATGTAGATATCACAGAAAATAGGGATTATAAGGATTCATCACAAAATGCACTCCCTGACAGTGTGATTGCATCGTGCAAGAAGCAAGATCCCCAACAGCCATGTAGAAGGTTCATGACAATTGACGTAGTAGCAACAACCAACATATGCCATTCTGAACAGGCGAACAGCACAGCAATCAAACCCAATATTTGACCAGATAAAAAAAAACATGAGTTCTTAAGAACTCAACAATCCCATGGATAATAATTCAATAAGTTCCAAACAGATTGAAATTAACTGAAAAACGCAATTTATTTCGAAGCCAGAGAAAAACGCAAAGCATAGGAAGATTGAAAATTCTCTGCATATAAAAGCCACATACTACACATATCAGTCAAACACCCTCTTTACTTGGGCACGACAATTGCCAGTTGCAGGTAATTAAATTCCATTATACATTTGCCATGTTTTATCTAGGAATGCAATGTTGTGTAGAAGGCTAGGTTGGCAACAAAGGGAGAGATGTTACTACTGAAATCATCAAAGGGGACCTCGGGGGCACAAGGAAAATTGTGACGGAGAGTCGCTCATATGCAAGGATTTTCCAGTATAACAGTAAAACACACAACACTTAACTAAAAAATTGTAATGCACTTAAGCTCACATAATCCAGAATTGCGACATAAGAGTAAATTGGCACATGTTCCAAAAACTTTCAGTAGAAAAACAGGCCAAAGTAGAATTAGATTGACGCTTCCCTTATGAACATGTTAAATTATGGATCCAGTTGCCTTATGAATGAGTACTTAAGAAGGGATCATCTTCAAATGACTAAAACCATAAAAAATCATCAATTTCTAAATTCTAACGTTAAATTACAATAAATCATAAATCAAGAGACCGAGGACTGAATTTGAGGATTATTTGAGATTTAAAACAGTTTCACCATAAAATACAATGAAATCTCTTTCGACGAAAGACAGCTGATGTAAACAAAATTCTGTAGATCAAAAAAATCTTGAAAATAGATTCAATGTGACACACACAAATTTATGTTGTACATATTTATTCATTCAAAGAGATGATTGAACGTAAGAAAAAAATTATGTTTCTAATCTTAACTTACCAGCCATGGAGGCGTTTATGCAAATTGATGGTATATTCTCTTGTGACGACTTCCTCTCTTCGGCTTTTGCCCTTCTCCACCATGGTTACCACACTTCTCCAGAACTCCCGAAAATGTTCGATGAAGAATATGAAAGGGTTTTGTACGGCTGATTAACCCGTGCTAGGGTTTCTGTAAGCGTGTATCTGGGCCGTCGGTTGCATCGGGTTAATCACTTTTCCACCGTTTGATATCTTTTAATTTGATCGTGTTGAATTCATCTAGTGTCATCGTGTTTATAGAGCTGTAGAGCTGTGTTCAAAAGATTCACCCAAAATCTATTTAATGATTTACCCAATTTTTACTTGTAGAGGATAATTGTGTATGTTATTATTTTTTAATACTAATATATATAGAGAGATATCCTTCTTATAAGGCATCTATTTGATTTTTATGTGAAAATTTGATTAAAAAATAGGTGTCTTGAGAACAATATTTCTTGACTTATTTTTTATATCTTATTAAATATATATATGCTAGTAGCATTCACAACGTAATATGGAAGATATTAAATTAGTTAGGGAAAGGGTTTAACATTAGAGTTAAAGGATTAAGATTAAGGTTAGGGTTTAAGATAGTGCTAGGGTTAGGGTTGGGGTAAAGATTAGGGACAAGGTTAGGGTTAGAATTAGTGTTAGAGATTAAGATAGAATTAGCGTTAGGGCATAGATTTAGTGATAGGTTAAAGTTAGGGTAAGAGAGATAAATAGGCTTAGGTTAGGGTTAGGGATAGAATATGAATTAAGATTAGAATTAGGGTTACCAATAGGGTTAAGGTTATGGTTGGTGTTATGATTTATTTTAGGGTTTATGTCACGAGAATGGTTAGGGTTAGGGTTAAGGCTAGAGATAGATTTAGAGTTGTGATTAGGATTAGGGTTGGAGATATATTTTGAGTCAAGATTACAATTAGAAATAGTATTTGTATAAATGCTACAATTAGAGCTAGAGTTAAAACTCTAACCCTAACCTTATCTCCAACTCTAACCTTAAACAAACTCTAACCCTAAAACTATCCTTAATGTTATTTAAATCACTACCATAATAACAACCCGAACCATTATTAAACCCTAACCATAATATTAATGCTAATTGAACATTGACCCTAACTAATCATAACAATTACCTTAATCATAATTGAAACCTAATCTAACATTGATAATAACCCTAACCGTAACCCCAAGCTTTATCTTAGAACCCTAACAGGTTGATTGAATTGAAAGCCTAGGTAAACCCTAATTAAATAAAAAATATTTAATTATAATCCTAACTAAACACTATTTGAATTGTACAACTAGATAGTACCCTAAACTTATTTTAAGATTAACTCTTATACTAACCTTATTAATAATTGAACCTTAACCCTAGTTAGACCATGATATAATTAAACCCTTATAAAAACTTAACCCTAATTAAACTTACAATTAATAACAAAACTCTATCATTAAAAGTAACTCTAATAATAAAACTAACTCTGACTCTAATGCTAATCATAACCCTGATTAAACCCTAATTATATTAATCCTAATCCTATCATAACTTTAATATTGATCCTAACCCTAATTTTTTATTTTTTATTTTTGGTAAAAGGTCGAAGCCAAGAATTTTATTAATTATAAAAGGTGATTACAAAAAAAAAAAAAAAAACCCGCTCAGTGTAGGTGCTAGTAGGAAAGAGTGGGGCTAAGAAAACCTTCAGCCTTGCTTGGGACCGTAGTCTAGAATCTGATACATAATTATTTTAGAGGGCATTCCCTCCTATTTACAAATTTGATAAGATAAAACACAAATTCAGATATGCTAATCCTTCAAG
>BSBK01000920.1:245000-247500 GCA_027943335.1 Chamaecyparis obtusa
GATATCACCAGATTCGGATCAGAGAAGGAGATGAATGGAAGACTACCTTCAAGACAAAGGAAGGATTATATGAGTGGTTAGTCATACCTTTTGGGCTAACCAATGCACCGAGCACTTTCATGCGGCTCATGAACGAGGTTCTGAAAGAATTTCTGGGTAAGTTTGTCATTGTTTACCTAAATGATATTTTGATTTTTAGCAAGACATTGGAGGAACATATGATGCATATTCGTATGGTGTTTGAGAAGTTGAGAGATGAGAAATTGTTGATTAATTTGAAGAAGTGCAGTTTTGTGAAGAAAGAGTTAGTGTATTTGGGATTTGTAGTTTCAGCAGAAGGTCTAAAAATAGACCGAAGAAAGTACAGGCTATCCTTGAATGGCCTACTCCAAGGAGTGCTACTGAGGTAAGATCTTTTCATGGTTTGGCTAGCTTTTACAGAAAGTTTATCAGAAATTTTAGCAGTATTTGTGGACCCTTGACTGAAACAATGAGAGGGGATAGAAAAGAGTTTAAGTGGACTAATGGGGCAGAAAAGAGTTTTCAATTGTTGAAACAAAAAGTTACAGAACAACCTGTTTTAGCCTTTCCAGATTTTAATAAGGTGTTTCAAGTAGATTGTGATGCTAGTGGTACTGCAATAGGAGCTGTTATGAGCCAAGAAGGTAAACCTGTTGCTTATTTCAGTGAGAAATTAAATGATGCCAAGAGAAAATATTCTGTTTATGATCAGGAATTTTATGCTATAGTTCAGGCATTGAAAAAGTGGAGGCACTATCTTCTTCCTAAGGAGTTTGTTTTGTATACTGATCATCAAGCTTTGCAATATTTGAATAGTCAAGGAAAATTGAATCAAAGGCATTTGAAATGGGTCGAGTTTTTGCAGAGTTATACATTTGTTTTGAAACACAGGAGTGGAAAGTCTAATAGGGTTGCAGATGCTCTTAGCAGAAGGTAACTATTACTGACAGAAATGCAGATTGAAGTGGTTGGGTTTAAGGAACTCAAGAATTTATATCCGGAGGATCCTGATTTTGGTGAAGCTTGGAAAGCTTGTACAGAACCTGTTACTCTAGACAGGACGAAATGGCTGAATTTTATCATCCAAGATGATATGCTATTCAGAGGGAGTCAGTTGTGCATTCCACAAAGTTCTATGAGGCAGAATCTCATCAAGGACAAGCATAGTGGAGGATTGGCTGGACATTTTGATCGTGATAAAAACCTTGCTTTGGTTGGTGAGAATTATTATTGGCCACAATTGCAGCAAGATGTGAAGAAGTTTGTACAGAGTTGCAGAGTATGTCAGATGGCAAAAGGAGTGAAGCAGAATACAGGGTTGTATCAGCCATTACCTATACCAGAGAAGCCTTGGGAGGATATCAGTATGGACTTTGTTCTTGGTTTACCGAGGACTCAGCGGGGACACGATTCAATTTTTGTGGTAGTTGATAGATTTTTGAAGATGGCACATTTCATTCCCTGCAAGAAGACTAATGATGTTGTTCATATAGCCGAATTATTTTTCAGAGAAGTAGTGAGACTTCATGGTTTGCCAAAGACCATAGTTTCAGATCGGGACACTAAATTTGTTGGATATTTCTGGCGTACATTGTGGAAGAAGTTAAAGACAGATTTGAAGTTCAGTTCATCACATCATCCACAGACTGATAGACAGACAGAGGTGGTGAATAGGAGTTTGGAAAATTTGCTGAGATGTTTGGTTGGAGATAAGCCAACAGGATGGGATTTGATTTTACCACAGGTGAAATTTACATACAATAATTCTGTCAATAGGAGCACTGGTAAATCACCATTGCAGATTGTATATGGAAGTAGTCCAAGAAATGCATCTGAATTGAGGAAGATAGATAAAGGAGAAATAAGTAGTGCTGAAGTTGAGGATTTTGCAGAACACTTGAAGAACATCCATGGGGAGGTGAGGAAGCATATTACCAAGATGAACGCACAGTATAAGGCTAAGGCGGATGAGAAAAGGAGGTATAAGGAATTTCAGGTTGGTGATGAAGTCATGGTTCATTTGCGGAAGGAGCGGTTTCTAGTTGGTACATATAACAAGCTGAAAATGAAGAAGTTTGGACCATGTAGGATACTGAAGAAACATGATTCAAGAAACGCATATGAGGTAGAATTGCCTACTGAGCTAAATATTTCACCATTGTTTAACATTTCAGATCTAACAGAGTATCATGAAGGAGGTGTTGAAGATGAGATCACAGCAGCACAGTGGAGTATTCCAGCAACTAGTTCAGACACTAAGGAGATCGAAGATATACTGGACAGTCATGTTGGCAGAAGCACAAGGAACAGGACATATGAAAAATATCTGGTCAAGTGGAAAGGACGACCTGTTGAAGATTCATCATGGCTGACAAATGAGGAGGTTAGCCATCTTGGTTTTCCTCTGCACACCTGAGTCGTGACAGGGTCACTTCTCAAATTACCCCAGGTATCTGATGCAGGAGCATCCTGGGTGTAA
>BSBK01000920.1:250000-270000 GCA_027943335.1 Chamaecyparis obtusa
AAAGGAAATCTAAGCTAAGAATGCCATGAAAATGAAGCTACTATGCAAGAAATGAAATCTAACTATGAAGCAAGAAAGCCATGATGATGCAAGAATGAAGACAAGAAGATAGAGTGTTGATGAAGATCTAAGATGAATGCCAACAATGCTCCAAATCTTCAAACCCTAGATGCAAGAATGTCTCCAAAAGCTCCAAGATGACCTAAAAAACCTGTAGCATAACAATAGCATAAAATATGGATATGCAAATGAAGGAGAGAGCTCTCCTTTTATAAGAAATGAGGTGAAATGGACCATGGAGATTAAGAGGCAAAAAGTCTTAATCAGCGGTGGAGGTTGAAAGAGGAGCAATCCATGTGCACAAGTATCCTCCAATGAGAGTGAAGTGTTGACTTTTGAGCCTCATGTGAGACAAAAGTGCTTTTTCCCTTTTTATAAAATAGGAATAATGTTTTATTTGTGCAACTTAGGATAAGAGGAAAGTGGGGCTTTTTTATTTAATTGAAAGGGGAGGAAATATTCCTTTTAATTAAATAAAGACTTAGGATAAATGGTTAGCCCAAGGATAAAAATCCAATATATGATCGAAATTAAGATTTGATCAAGAAATTGATAATGTTGAAAATATTGATAAATGATCAAAATGATTCAGGATTGATAAATCAAATAAATGGGGCCCAAAGTCTAGGCGACCATTTTAGGGTGCATACATTTGCCCCTCTTTGACTAATGTGTGATCCATTTGGGAACACATGCAGTCAAAGAATGAAGTTGCAATGTGAGATCGATTTGGGATCACAAAACAACTCAGATATGAGGTCGATTCGGGATCACATCCGGACAAAACATAAACAAAAGCTTAGACCAACACCGTCACTGCTAGGTGCAGATCAAGCTTTAGACAAAACTATTACCGTCGCTGCTAGGCAATAATCAATGTCTAAAAAATGGGAGATAAGAATCTCAAATTTTGAGCAAAAGCTCACAAAAGATGTCTGAATCAAGAGAATCAAGCGATTGGGGATGAGAATCCCATAGGTACTGCCCCCTCGGAATCGAAATCGAAATCAGGTAGAGGAGAGACAGCAAATGGATAAAGATTGATCAAATCATAATCGAATGTAAAGGTCAAATAGGGTAACCATTAGGCGGTGAAACATGCCCCAGCCTGACTGGAAAGATGTAATCAACATGAGAAATGAGGGAGTGGAATGAATACGAATGAAAGAGTAGAAGTTTGGAAGACATGGAAAGATGACGATGCCCCAACAAAGATTAAAAGATTAGGCCTCAAAAGATCAGCTAACTGCGCAGAAGGGGGGAAGAATTTGAAATGCGATTTTGACTATGAAGATGACCTCAGATTTCGATTTCGAGTCCGAAAATGGATCCAAGACGTCGAAATTAGCTAAGGGTGCAATTTTCGCGCAATTTCGAGGTGTTTTGAAAATTAGGTCAAAAAGTCAAAATGCTATAAAAGGGGTCAAAATGTCATTTTCAAAAATCATTTATCTTTTAGTAATTTGAGAATTTCAGAGATTTAGAGAGAGAAAATGGCTCAGCAAGCAGGAGTTCCCGTCCACAGGCATCGATTCGAGCACGCCCGGTTGCATAACCGGCCACCACACTATCCTGCCCCGGTATGTTTTCGAAAAACTCGAGCTTTTTTGGTCATTTCTAGCATTTAATAGCTTTTTTAGCACCTTTTTTTCAAATTTTAAATTTCAAAATTTTCTGTTGTGCGAAATATCGCGCGATACTTTAGAAGTATCGCGCGCTTTGGGGAAAAGTATCGCGCGATACTTCGCGTTCCCCAAAAGTATCACGCGCTTTAGGCACCAGTATCGCATGATACTGGGCGAAAGATCGCGCGATAGCGGGCGAAGTATCGCTCGACATAAGGTTTATCGCCCCACTATAGGGAGAAATATCGCACGATACTTCTCCAAAAAAAGAATATCGCCCAATTGAAAAATTTGATATTTAATGCATTTTTGAGCAAAAATGACATGGGTCTAGACAATGTTACGTTTTTAAGATGTTTTATACTGAGTTTTTTGGACATCCATCATGATATGTACTAACAACGGGTTTGGTTTTGGCTTGCAGGAGGTTTTTCCGGCGCTCATTATCAGAGCGCCGAAGGTGACTGGGTTGCGGTGTGTCCGAGATCTGGATGATCCGGGCAATGCCGATATCAGGGCCATGGGATTTCGGTATCTGTTGCGGTATCCGTATATCAGAGCAGATCATGGGTTGTTGACTGCGCTGGCCGAGAGATGGCACAGCGAGCACAACACCTTCCACCTTCCTACAGGCGAGGCATCCATCACACTGGAGGATGTCTATAGGATCCTTCGAGTTCCATGCCACGGAGAGCCTGTAAGTATAATCATGTTTTTAAGATAGTCATGTAAAATGTAATATTTCCAAAAGATGAAAACTAACATGATTTATGTGTTGTCACAGGTATACTATGATCAGGACGTCACTGAGGGGCGCCGATTGATTCAGGAGATGTTTCAGGATGTGACCATCCTAGACAGGCATGTCAGCTGGGAGCGACTGCTTGATGACTTTGACCGAGATTATCCGGTGCCATGTATTGTGGCATCAATTATTTCATAGATCCTGATGACTGATCGCAGTCAGAAGGGATTCCCGCTCGGATGGGCCAGGCTACTAGTAGACTTGGTAGGCAGGCCCCGATGGATGG
Source organism: Chamaecyparis obtusa (assembly GCA_027943335.1). NCBI lineage: Eukaryota > Viridiplantae > Streptophyta > Pinopsida > Cupressales > Cupressaceae > Chamaecyparis > Chamaecyparis obtusa. The sequence goes on from BSBK01000920.1 coordinate 252,717, forward strand.
CATGGGGGCCTGCGATCTTAGTAGAGATGTATCATGAGCTGCATGAGATCGTCTACAGGGACGGTCGGACATGGGCATGTGGTGCCATCCTGGCACAGGTATGGGCATGGGAGCATATTGTTGTGGTGCGCCCCAGGGTTCAGCCGAGAGAGAGGAGGTACCCCTTCATTTACAGGTACATCAGGTTTATATCACATGCCCATTCATGGGATGTGACCTATTACAGACGGATTCTGGATGAGATAGCCTCATTCACATGGAGGCCGTACAGGGAGGTTGAGGTTTGGGGGGATGCCGCAGAGGAGCTGAGTTATATGCTGTGCAGTCGGCCACTGGTAGGTCGATATGCGAATATCATAGAGAGATTTTGCATCAGTCGGGTGTGGCGGCAGTTCGGGAGGCAGCAGCGAGTCTCGACAGAGACCACCACATATGCCAGGGCCAGAGACGAGGAGGGGCATGGGTGGCTACCTATGTTGGATTATCAGCAGGCTGTCGCAGAGATAGCAGCTATCAGGAGCGAGCCTTGGGATTATTTCCTAAATGTGGCAGACGCAGGGGCTGATGGAGCCTACAGAGCAGAGCGGCGGAGGGTACCATTCCCTCGATTTACAGTACCAGATGCTCAGGTGCCAGCACCGGGAGGAGAGGGAGGAGACGGAGGGGACGGAGGAGAGGAGGGAGGAGATGGAGGAGATGGCGGGAGGGGGAGAGGGAGGAGGATGGAGAGAGGAGAGGGGTCGGGATCAGGTGGCTAGAAATGGCCACGGGGATAGAGATCAGCCACTCCTGAGGAGGAGGTGAGACTAGCTCGCCGGCAGGCAGAGGTACAGCAGGAGCAGCCTGCGGGGGGAGAGGACCTGAGAGCCCAGATACAGGCTCAGGAGACAGAGATACAGTAGCTGCGGACCACTATAGCTGTGAGAGATCAGCAGCTCCTAGATCTGAGGGCAGAGCGAGATCAGCAGATAGCTGATCTCAGAGCAGAGATAGCACGCCGTGAGGCGATGGCACAGGCTGAGGCATTGGAGCTCCGACGGGAGTCAGCGAGAGCTGCTTACTATCACGGGTTATATCTGCAGGCCGTCCCAGAGGGTGAGAGAGCACCATCATACTCTCAGTGGGCAGGGGTATCAAACGTGGTACTCGATAGGAGAGCCATGCCTCCTCCACCACCACGAGTTCCTCATGAGGGTGGTAGCGAGTCTTAGGTTTAGGTTTTAGATGTTTGGACATATTTTGAGACTTTTGATCCAGATTTTGGGATCTCATATTGTGTATCATGACATTTATTGATTTATGAGATTACTGGATGTTCGATGTATCATGTGTATTTGTCTCACTTGTGATGGATGTATCAGTTTATGTATATTGTCTTGTCATTTTGCTCAAAATGCTTATGTATGTGCTTATGTATGTTCTCTCTCATAGTTGTATGTTTAATTCTCATATGTATGATGTGGACTTATATTTTTTGAAAATGACGGTTTGTAATATAGATATGATGATGTGATTAACCCTTTGTGATGAACAGGAACAGGTTCGAGATGAAAAAGACAAGGAGCGAAAGACATGATCAAGAAGGAGAGAAAGTGAGCGCAGTTGACTAACAGGTCCATGTAGGATGAAAAGGAGAGCTCTCTCCATGTGCAAGATGCAAGACTAGACTAACATGACCCTAAAAATGCAAGCTACTATGAAAGTGGTTGACTTGCAAGGTCACAACGCTTATAGACATCTAATTATCATCATCGAGCGTTATTGGTAGCGTCGTAAGATCATACAATGCACACTAGCATTACTATGTGGATATGAATATGATCTTTATCAGATAGAAATGTGGAAATCTTACCTAGGCATCAAAGACATATAGGTCAAGATGACTAATGTAGTAAGATTACCTAAGTTTGATATGGCGAGATTATGCTTGTATCAAGACACATGAAAGTCAGGATAGCTAAAAGCATGCACTCGCAAAACAATCAAGGATAATACCTTGTCAATCCATAGTGTCAAGTAGGACCAGCATAAATGCTCATGACAGTTAGGACCAACAAAATATACCCACAAGCAGATAAAGAAAGAAAACATGTTCTCATACCCTCAGTCTTCTAGCTATGCATCATCAAAAACTTTTCAGGGAGAGACCACTCATCAAAGAAATCTTCATAGTCAGCACACAAAGAAAAATAAAGTCACCAAATCGTCAACGAGTTAATTGTTTAAGTGCGTGTGTGTTGGTCATAGAGTCAAACTCTGAGTATCATATCTGCAAATGAGAAATATCACGTCATACGAGACTGTTTGGGTAAGACACCTGATAAGTGTTAAGAAACACTCGACGCAAAGGTAGTGTTGAAAAACACTGTTTGGGGTGGTTGTGAAAAACACCTATTGTGAAATGCCCCAAGAGACAAACGCACCTAAAAGACCAATGCTAATAGTTATGCCCCCTAGACAAAGACAAAGACCAATTCTAGACTAGGCCAAATAAGGTCAAGGCGTGATGGAAAGTGGTTAAGTGTCGAGGACGCATGCTAACAAATAGGGGTGCAAAGGCCTCAAGTAGCGCCTGTTTCCAAGTTTTCACCACTTGGAATCTTTTTTTCATTTTTTTGATTTTTTTGTATTTTTGCTACCAAGGCGCCTATTGCTAGGTTTTCACCAAGGTACTTTTTCTATTTTTTTTTTTTTTTGAATATTTTGATTTTTTTGTAGTTTTTCAAGGACTTTTTATGCTTTGTAGGATTTTTTCAACATCATATATGAATTTTTTTGAAATTTTTTCAGGACCAATAAGATATATACAAAAGATGCCCCCAGACAGAACGGGCATCAAGGATAGAACTTCTTAAGGTGCACAATGTTGATGGGATCAGGGAGCTGTTCTCCATCAGGATCTGACAGTAAATACGCACCAGTACCAAAAGCAGCTATGATGACATATGGTCCAAGCCAGTTAGGTTCAAACTTGCCCTTTTGCTCTCTATTTTGTTGGTTTTTAGGGTTTTCTCGTAAAACAAGATCACCTATTTGAAATTCTCTATGGCGAACCTTCTTGTTGAATGCCTTGGACATACGCTTCTGATACACTCTCATATGATCAAAGGAAGCCTTACGCTTCTCATCTAGAAGTTCTAGTTCCTGCAACCTCATGGCACGGTAATCCTCATCTGTAATCAAACCTTTGAGTGAGACTCTAAGGGATGGTATCTCGACTTCTAAAGGCAATATTGCTTCAGCGCCATAGGTGAGAGAGAAAGGAGTGGCTCCTGTAGGTGTGCGAATACTTGTTCGGTAAGCCCATAGTGCTGGATTGATTTGTAAGTGCCAATCCCTACCATTCTTGTGTACTGTTCTATGAAGAATCTTAAGAATGGTTTTGTTAGAAGCTTCTGCCTGTCTGTTTCCTTGTGGGAAATATATGGAGGACCAATGTTGCTTGATTTTAAACTTTTTGCATAGGTGCTTTAGGTCCTTATTCTTAAATTGACCTCCATTGTCAGTAATGATCTCAGAAGGCACTCCAAATCGGCAAATGATATGATTCAAGATGAACAAAGAAATGGTCCTTCCTGAAGCAACAGAAAGTGGTACGGCCTCCACCCATTTTGTAAAGTAGTCAGTGGCAGTAATAATGAAATTGTGTCCACCTGATGAGTTGGGATGAATCTGCCCAACCAGATCAAAGGCCCAGCGCTGAAATGGCCAATGAGAAATAGAAGGAATCAGCTCCCTACCCGGAGCATGAATCAGGTTGCCGTGTTTCTGACCTTTTTTACATGACTTAGCAAAGGTGACTGCGTCCATCTGCATTGTGGGCCAATAATATCCCGCCCTAAGCAACCTTCGGGCCATGGCCAGACCATTAGAATGCCCACCACAAATGCCCTCGTGGATGTCAGCTAACGCTTGGTTGGATTCCTCCTTTTCCAAGCACCTAAGGAGTGTCCCATCTAAACCCCTTCTATATAAGTCACCAGAGATGAGGGTGTGGCGAGAGGCGTTACGGATGAGGTTTCGACGTTCAGAGCGGGTGAATGTGTCAAGGATGATGCCATCACGAAGATATGAATAGATAGCACCATATCGGGAAGACTCGTGTGTGATAATGGCACAAATGACACGGCTTTCAGATGAGTCAAAGATGGGATGGTGTAGCTCTTCCACCAGGAATTCAAATCTGGATTCATGTGTCTCCAACTGAAGAAGTGAAGCTAATGTGGCCATGGCGTCTGCAGCTTTGTTCTCTGTCTTAGGGATTTGTTGAAATGTCACAAAAGTGAAATAGCATTTCAAAGAATCAACCATCTTTTTATAGGGTATCAATTTGTCATCCTTGGTTTGATACTCTTCATTGACTTGGTTGATGATTAACTGAGAATCCCCAAAGACATGTAATTCTGTGATATTCCATTCTATAGCCATTTTCAAGCCATTAGTTAAAGCTTCATATTCTGCAATATTATTGGTACATGGGAATAATAGTTTATAAGACTTCGGAATGTTGTACCCATGTGGAGAAACAAATAACACTCCAGCACCTGATCCATTTTGCATGCGGGAGCCATCAAAAAACATTGTCCAAGTGCGAGTAGTGGTATATAAGATGTGTTCGTCTGGGAATTCCACTTGGACTGGCATACTATCCTGGATTGGAAAATCAGCTAATTGGTCAGCAATAGCTTGTCCTTTGATTGCCTTTCTTTCAACATACTCTATGTCAAATTCAGTGAGGACCATCATCCATTTAGCAAGTCTACCTGTCAGGGCAGCCTTACCAAGCAAGTATTTAAGGGGATCAATTTTGGCAATCAAGTATATGGTATGAGCAAGCATGTAGTGGCGCAACTTTTGAGAAGCAAACACCACCACGAGACAAGACTTCTCAATATTATTGTAATTGATCTCATAAGAGACTAGAGTACGGCTGATATAGTAGATGGCCCGTTCTTTCCCAGTATCATCTATTTGAGCCAATAATGCCCCCAGGGAAGTGTCTGTAGCTGATATATATAGGATCAATGGTCTCCCTGGAATAGGAGGCATTAAGATCGGAGGATTAGCCAAGTATTGTTTGATCTGATCTAGGCTCTTTTGACAATCCTCGTTCCAAACACAAGAAGCACCCTTATGCAATGTCTTGTTGAAGGGTTGCGCTCTATCTGCAAGCTGAGAAATAAACCTCCTAATTGATTGAAGACGTCCTTGAAGACTTCTCATTTGGCTGATATTTCGAGGAGGTGGCATATCTAGGATTGCTTGGACCTTTTCGGGATCAACCTCGATACCTTTTGCTGATATTATGAATCCTAAAAGTTTGCCTGAGGTGACGCCAAATGCGCACTTCTTTGGATTCAATCTTAGTTGAAATTGTTCCATACGATCTAGAATTACTTCCAGATCATTGAGGTGTGTGTCCCTTTTTCTTGATTTTGCCAGGGTATCATCCACATAATCTTCCATATTTTTGTGCATCATATCATGAAAGATAGTTGTCATAGCTCTTTGGTAGGTTGCTCCTGCATTCTTTAACCTGAATGGCATGACGTTCCAACAGTAGGTTCCCCATGCACATGTGAATGCTATTTTCTCTTGGTCTTCAGGAGCTATTTTGATTTGATTATACCCCGAGAAACCATCCATTAGGGAATATATGTCATAGCCTGCCGTCATGTCCACTATCATGTCAATGTTTGGAAGTGGAAAGTCATCCTTTGGGCAGGCTTTGTTTAGATCTCTAAAATCTGTGCAGACACGAATGGACCCATCATGTTTAGAGACCGGTACTATGTTTGAGATCCATTCTGCATAATCGATGGCTCTAATAAATCCAGCTTTCAAAAGCTTTTCTAATTCTCCTTTGACAAGTAGAGCTATATGTGGATGCATTTTTCTTAGTCTCTGTTTGACTGGCTTGACTCCTGGAGCTATAGATAAGTGATGCATTATGAGATTTGTGTCAAGCCCTGGCATGTCTGAGTAGGTCCATGCAAAATTAATTTTCTTTTTCTGTAAAAACTGTACATATGCCTTGGTCTCTTCCTCTGATAAAGACTGAGCAAGATGGACTATCTGAGGATTTTCTTCTGTGTTTAGATTGACCGGCTTTGTTGGTTCAATCAAGATTGATGATCTATCCTGGAAATAACTCGGCAAGTTATTAAGTACCCCATCCTTAGGTGCCTCAAAGAGGTTTTCACCTTTGGATGCGTCATTTCTTTTTACTATTTTTGGTTCTGACACCGCCACAAAGTGGTTTTCGCCATCAGACCTATTTTTCTTTTTCTCTTTTGTTTTGAGACTGAGGTACTTAATATCAGGCTCTGTCATGCTGGTTATTGGTTCACTGGTGGAAGAAGCCATGGGTTCGAGAGCATTCAGATAGCAAGCAATTTCATAATCGTTGCGAAATGTGAGGAATGTGGGCTCGTGGTGGCGCTGGGGCCAGTCAATCAGGTCAAAGTGAACAAGGGGCAAGTCAATGGTAGGTTCGATGTTGTTAATGCGAAAGGTGTCATCTCTGGTGACCATATAATCGGAGCTCATCAAGTCTTCTCCTAAGATACCTGAATTGGGGCTCATCCTATCAAACGAAGCGTCGTCTACTAAGGCGATTTGATGAGGGCAATCCTCTAGTCTGACACTAGGATCGTTAGTTGCATCGGGTTGGGTACTATAGGCATGGATAATATCCACATCTAGATCAATTGTTGCATCTGAAAGCGAATCCCATTCATATTCATGGGAGTCTGTCTCTGAGTCATCATTTAGGCCTCGTGATGTAGAAGCCTCAAGGTTAGGAAGGGTTTCCCCCTCTCTAGTGCTAGTATTGGTACTATCCGTCGTAGCTAGGACAGTAACACTTTCCTTTGTCGATCTAGAAGTCACACAATCACTATCCGTCACAACTGGGATAGTAGGACTATTAAGCATCAAATCTGTGGAATCTCCCCAAAGGAGATTCGTTGAGGGCACCCAATCATCAGACACATCTTGTTGGTTGGAGAGATCGGGCGTATAATCTGCATTACTGTCACTGTCCGTTGCAGCTGGGACAGGGATACCTTTCTTCTTCTTATTCTCAAAACCTAAGCCGATCGTGGACTTATTTTTGCGTCCAAAAAGAGCATGATCAAGAGGCTCAGCTTTAGCATCCAGCCTATGACTAAGGGGACCAAATCCCGGATATCCCATATTTTTAACCAGTGTATATCCTTTCCCATAAGTTTCAGGTGAAGGAGCAAAATTCTCATTATGTTTGTATTTCTCCTCGTGATATATCCAGTTCCTTACAGCAACTTCCTCTTTCTCTTCTTGAATGGGGACCGAAGACTCAATAAATTTCCCAAATAACGTCATTGCTGATGACGAAGGCTTCACATTTGGGGAGGGTCTCCCATAAGACCTAGGAGAGACTGGCATTTTTGTAAAAGAATCAATCTTATAATCTCCCATCCCAAGGTCCATGGTCTTGAATTTCTGCTTGTATTGTTCAAGTGAACTACTAGGACTGTCAGCTTCTCTATTCAAAGGTACATGTGATCCCGCAGAAATGTTATTAACTGATAGAGCACTGTCTCCAGGGATGCAAATTTCGACACCGTTATGGGGGAACTTAACACACTGGTGATATGTCGATGGGACTGCCTGCATTTCATGAATCCATGGCCTTCCTAGCAAAATGTTGTAGGCTAGGGGTCCAACATCAACAATTTGGAATAATATGTCTTTTTCTACGGGACCAATACGAATAGGCAAAACAGCCAATCCCTTAGAGCTTCTTTCTGCTTCGTCATATGCTTTGATTGTGATTCTTTTCTTTGTGTCAATGACGTTCTCAGAATACCCTAGAGCTAGCAGCAAACTCAAAGTACAAATATTGAGCCCCGCACCCCCATCTATCAGTACACGCCTAACACGGGTTTTATGAATCATGACCTCGATGTGTAAGGCCAAATTATGTGGGTGACTAATGGATTTGTCATCTTCTTCTGAGAAGGTGAGGAAATGAGGGCTAGCCAAATGGTTGACCATGTTTTGGAATTGGTCGATAGCTAAGTTATTAGGGACATTGGCTGCTCGCAAAGCATCCTCAAGGATGCGCTTGTGCTTAGGAGATAATTCTAAAAGCTCAAAAATGGATATCTGAGCGGGTGTTCGTTGTAGTTGGTCAATAAGGTTATAATTGGAATCAGGACCAATGACAGGTTTTGGAGGAGCACCTTTGGACATGGGTTGTTTAGACTTGCTAGTGCTAGGACCTTTGATGATAATGGGTGCTTGAGCCTGACCCCTAGTGACAACATTGAGGGACCGGGGCATTCCTTGTGTGTGAGGACCTCTTATCACCACAGCGGGTCTTTCATTAGTCATAGGAATTGAGTCCACATTATGTCCGTAAGGATCTTTCTTTCTCACCATGTTGATATTATCGTCAGCCACTTCAAGCATGTTAATCACATTATCAGCATGTGTGTATGTATAGTTAATAGCCGCCTTGCCATTCTTACTAGAATTCTCTCCTTTTTCATATTTAGGCAAGGGCTCTTTAAAGGCTTTATGGTTTGCATTAGTAGTTAACCCATCCACTTGTAATTGTCCTTTCTCAATAAGGTCTTGGACAAGATGCTTGAGTTTGAAACAATTTTCTATGTCGTGTCCAATCCCATTATGGAAAACGCAAAAAGCCTTAGCATCCCACCAATGAGGTAAAGGATCTGGTATTCGATGTTTTGTAGGATCCTGTGGGTGCGCCAGATTATGAGCAATTAGTGTCTTAAAAACATCTGCATAGGATTCTCCCAATTTAGTGAATTATCTTTTCTCCGTTTTAGATCTCTTTTGATACTGAGGTTTGTCTTGTTGCGTTGACGATGTTTGCAACTTCATAGCTTGAACTGCATGAGAGATTAAGAACTCCTTCATTCTTGACCTGAGATGAATCAACAACTCCGTCGTTGACGACTTGCTTGTTTTTGTTCCAAAAAGAGTTCTTTTTGTCCTTGTTACCATTAGTATTGTTATTTTGGCTATTGTTGTTATTTGTTGGTTTAGCCAAAATTCCTTGTTCTTTTAGGACATCCTCAATGTGACATGCCACCTCTACCATAGTATCAAAAGAATTAAATGGAATTTTCTTGACTTCATATTTGAGTTCTGGTATTAGATTGTTCACAATGATATCAATTCTCTCTTCTTCAAGGATTGTCCTTGGGTATTTCGAACATAATCGCCTCCATCGTTGTAAAAAGGTGACAAAAGTTTCCCCTTGATTTTGCTTAAGTTTACACAAATCAAGCATGGTGACCGACCTAGATAAATTGTAAGCAAAATGTTGCACAAATCTTTGGACAAGTTCTCTAAATGTCTTTACTGGAGGAGAAAGGTTGGTGAACCACTCCATGGCTTGACCTTTTAAACTCCTTGGGAATAATCTCAGCAAGTAGGAGTCTTCATGGTGAAAGGAAAAGCTCATTATGTAGAATTGTCGAACATGGTCGTGAGGGTCACCTGTGCCATCATATTTGTCGTATGTTGGGAATTCAACTTTCTTAGGAAATTCTACCATCACCACACTTTTGTCAATGGGGTTAGGACATATGGAGTCCAAATGAAATGTGCTCTTGGGAGCCTTCATTCTGTCTATATCCTTTTGCATTTGTAAGATTAACTCATCAGTTGAAGGATTCTGTTTCTTGATTTTTTGGTGAACATCAAAGTTATATGGAACTTTAGCGCCTTTGTTGATAAGACTTTCCAAAAATTGGTCTTTGTTTTGTTCCACGTATTGCTCCACATAGGCTTGAAAGGACGGTTCTTGTTGCATAGTCATGAAGTCCATATGATCAAATTTAGCATAACTGCCTCCATGTTGTGAGCTATGATGTGCTCGTTGGGAGGGTTGCTTTGGATGTCTATGAGACGATTGTCTCCTATGATGGTCATATCTTGAAGTCCTTCTTCCTCTAGGACTTGGGGATCGTGAGGGTGTCTTTGATCTTCTTCGAGGGCTAGGGGAAGGGGTAGATGGGGGCGAGTTGATCCCACTATTGGCTCCCTTCCCATTAAATCGACTTTGGAGTTGTTGTGCATAGAGTCTATCTTCTTCTTCTTGGGCGACTCTTTTCTGTATATCCAACAATGCACGTTCCTCTTCCTCTAGTTGTCAGAATTTTTCCTTTTTTGCAGCCTGTTCATCTAAGTAGGCTTGCTTCTCTCTCTCAATGCTTCTTAATCTTGTATTTGCATATCGAGAAGTGTCCTTAAGTGGGGAGGTTTGTCTTGAATGCCTTATTGCATTAGCTGCGTTGATATGGTGATCACTAGATTCGTTGTTCTGGTCTTCATGTTGTGACCCTGAATCTGAGTGAGCTGACTTATGCTGTCTTTCGGCTCGTTGATGAGCATCAAAATACCTCGCATTGTTAGGAGGTGACCCGGGTGGACTGGCATGAGAAGAACCACCATACTCTCTTCTGTGTCGTTGAAAGATATCTTCGAGAGTTTGATTCATGGCTTCTCTTTGTTGTCGGGTGAAAGTGTAACTCATGTCCATACTTGATGAAAGTGGTATGAAAGAGGTGCTCACTTCACTAGGGTTAGCTCTCGGATTGAAACAAACCTCAGATTCACTCTTAGGAGATTGGTCAAAAAGGGGTCCTTTTCCCTTAGGTTGTCGATGGGTCTTGATAGGTGGTAACTGGCTAAAGGTAATAGGGGGTCGCTTCCCTTGATTAACTTGGTACCTTGTCGTAACTGACATGAAAGAGAGATATTCTCAATGATAAGGTGACCTTTCAAAGTGTCAACACCAAACTAGGATAATCGAAATCCTCTATTGTCCAAAGAAAGATGAGAAAAAAAGAAAGAAAGGGGGCTTTACCAACACTGTCAAAGAGGTGCTTCAAATCAAAGGGTGACTACCCTTGCACTTTTGAATCAGGAGGTTGGACTAGGCCAAAAGATAATTGAAAATGAAAGCGATTTGGACAATAAGAGAACTAAAATTTTCCCAGAATATAGCTAACAATTTTAAAGATGAACCTTGGCACCAAGAATGTCTTTCTAACTTGACAATTATTCCAAAGTGACTTTGTAAATCAAATGATGCTATCCCGGAGAACTAAGAACCAGAGATTTGGAGTCAAGACAGATCTCAAACGTCAGGGTGAGAAGCCTGTTCTAAGACCTGGCCTAATTGACAGCAACTGAAACTGACCAAAATTTAAGCACGACAAAAATGAACCAGGCGATATACTCCAGGCTACTGGGGCGATAAACCTACACCCGTGCGATACTTCGCCCTAAGCCAGGCGATACTTCTTAACACTTGCGGGCGATACACTGTAGGCAGGTCGGGCGATAGTCCGTCAGGGGCGAACTATCGCGCGATATTTCTCTTCAAAGGGGGCGATATTTATAGCATGTGTGAAGTATCGCACAATACTTCACCTTACAGGGCGCGATACTGTTGCAGAATTATTCAACTCTTGACCAGAATTGTGTGAAATTTGCATTTTTGGGTCTGTTTGGTCAAAATTTTCAGTCTGAGGGGTGATGTCTTCGATTTCAGTGACGGTATCAGCAAAATTTTGGTAGGTTTGCAAATAGCAAGGGATCAAAACATGGTCTCAAACACTTGAAACAAGGGCAAAAGCAACCTTGCCAAGGCAAACACTTGTGATATCAAAATTGAAAAAGCACCCTATGAATGCTACCGATTGTTTGTATGTTGAGAACGTTTACACTGGTATCACACAATCGAAGACAATTCAAGCAATTACTACCTACAAGACAAGGCTCAATACTTACCAACTTAGCCCACAACTTGATGCCCCCTTGCCTCACACCAAGTGGTTACCCACAAGAGATATTGGCTTTGTCATGGAAATGTCAAAATGACACAACCAAAGGGACACATATGGTGAGTTTCTTAAGGTGATCCGGGTAAACCACTTGGATCAATCCTTGCACTAAGAAGATAAGCGGCTAAAAGAGGGTGGCTTCTATCTAATGGTTCTTAATAAAGATTTCCGTTCACAACACCCCTCTTGCTCCTCATAAAGGACTAGGACCTCGCGGCCTCAAGAGTACCTTAAGCATTCTTGTTCAATGTTTTCCTCATGGTCGCAATCCCATGAGCTACTCACATCAAACGAAGACAAGTGTTATGTCTATCAAGGTTTTTGGTGTCCTTGATAGCCTTGAGATTATAGTGAGTTGGAATCACTTGCCACCAAGGAGAATGATGACAAGGTTGTCCCCACTTGAGTCGTTCCTCTTGATTGCTCAAGAGCAAGCCCTCTAAAGGATTCTTAAACTAAACAAAATGGATCAAATCTTGAGGTTCAAGGTTTTTGATTCACCACAAGGGTGAAGAGCATACTCCCCTATCTCAAGAATCTTTCCCAAACACACCAAGCAAAGAGATCAATTACCCCCTTGCTTCCAAAACCTTAAGATGGGTCAAGATTTTCTGATTCACCTAAAGGTGAAGAGCATACTTCTCCTACCACCTCAAGATCCCTTTCACAAGGTATTAAGATGCCTAATACAATTAGTGAATGCCACACCTGAAAGGAAAGTAAATAAACAAGCAAAAAATAATAAAAAAAAAATTTTGTTTTTATGCTTGGGCAGCCCTGCAAAAACTGTTAGTAGCCCTCTTTGACATGCGTTTTTAGCAATTTTTAAGCAAAGGAGAGCACCTACAAACACAACTTGTTAGGCCCACAATGTTAGCAAAAATCAAAATCCAAATATAAATGTGCAATAATCTGATGGATTCAAGCTAAAAGATGCAGGTTAGACCTATCTAAACAAAGCAAAACAAAACAGCAAGCTAAAATAATCGAATTCGGAAAAAAAAACTGAAAGCGCAAGTCTCTGCCAGACCAAGCGATGTTTCTCAGTCTTCAACAGTATCGCGCGATACAGTTTCCTATAGTCGGGCGATACTTCTCAGTCGAGCGATACTTCGCACGATGACAGGTGATACTTCGCCCGATGCCAGGCGATAGACCTCAATATAGGCGTGCGATACTCTTTCCGAGCGAACTATCGCGCCGAGACAGGAAGTATATCGCGCGATATTTCTGAGAAGTGTCGCGCGATAATCTGAGACAGAAAACCAGAGACGCAGATTTTTCTAAAAATTAATGCGAAAATGACGAAAAATGCAGAATTAAAGGGACAAAGCTAATCTACTCTGCCCCACGGTGGGCGCCAGAAATGTACACACTAAAATATGCACTTCTATGAACCATTACATGCAAGGTTACTCAAGAGTGAGGCCTCACAAAGCGGCTCATAGCTCTCTATGCATGGAGTTGCAAGGGACTATGAGTTTTGCTCTCAGCTAGAGCTACAAGAAGGTGACCTTGCTAGTCAACCACACAATGAGAGATTCAAGTGAGGACAAGGGCAAGAGTGCCAATATCCCCAAGAATCCAATATGAAATGCAATGGAATGCAACTAAGATGAAGATGCAAATGTGCAAGCTATGCTATGAAAATGAAAGATGCAAGTATTACAAAGCCTCCTAGTTAAACTAGATGAATTAATCTAAAGCATAAAGGAAATCTAAGCTAAGAATGCCATGAAAATGAAGCTACTATGCAAGAAATGAAATCTAACTATGAAGCAAGAAAGCCATGATGATGCAAGAATGAAGACAAGAAGATAGAGTGTTGATGAAGATCTAAGATGAATGCCAACAATGCTCCAAATCTTCAAACCCTAGATGCAAGAATGTCTCCAAAAGCTCCAAGATGACCTAAAAAACCTGTAGCATAACAATAGCATAAAATATGGATATGCAAATGAAGGAGAGAGCTCTCCTTTTATAAGAAATGAGGTGAAATGGACCATGGAGATTAAGAGGTAAAAAGTCTTAATCAGCGGTGGAGGTTGAAAGAGGAGCAATCCATGTGCACAAGTATCCTCCAATGAGAGTGAAGTGTTGACTTTTGAGCCTCATGTGAGACAAAAGTGCTTTTTCCCTTTTTATAAAATAGGAATAATATTTTATTTGTGCAACTTAGGATAAGAGGAAAGTGGGGCTTTTTTATTTAATTGAAAGGGGAGGAAATATTCCTTTTAATTAAATAAAGACTTAGGATAAATGGTTAGCCCAAGGATAAAAATCCAATATATGATCGAAATTAAGATTTGATCAAGAAATTGATAATGTTGAAAATATTGATAAATGATCAAAATGATTCAGGATTGATAAATCAAATAAATGGGGCCCAAAGTCTAGGCGACCATTTTAGGGTGCATACAACAAGTAGAATTAAAGGGAAAAGGATATGATTAGAGATAGAATTAGGGCAGCAAGGTTAGAACTTGAGTAAGGGTTGGGGATAGGGTCAAGGTTAAGGTTAGAGATATGATTAGTATTGTGGTTAGGGTATAATCAGGATTGGAATAGAGGTAATTATTAGATATAGAATTAGGACTAGGGTTAGAATTAGAGTTGGTGTTGGGGATGGGGTCAAGGTTAATGTTAGAGATAGGATTAGGGTTACAATTAGGTGTATGGTTTAATTGGAGTTGTAACTATCTTTAGGATTGAATTGTACTCCAAACCTAATATTAATTAACTCTAACCCTAATTTAACCCTAACCCCAATTGAACTTTAACTCAAAGATTGATCAGAATACCCTAACCCTAAATATAATCGAAGGGGAGAATTAACCCTAATTAAAACCTAATTCTAACCCTAATTTAACACTAACCCTAATCTTAAGACTTGAAATGTTGGGAAATAGAATCCTAGATGAGAGACAAACTAAATCACGATCACAATCATTCATTAGAGGAAATAGCCACCAAGGTTCAACTTCAATCCTAAACAAGAGTTGGATGTTGTGCATGATTATTTCATCTTTTGTGTTTGATACAATTTGATGTGAACATGCAAGAACTAGGTAAAATACTAGTAAATTAACAAGATTCAACATAAATAGACAAAAACATATAAGAAAGCAAACAAAGAAGTACAAATCTAGAAATAAGACATGGAAAGGAACCTCTCACAAAATTTGAGCCCAAAATGTCAGACCAATGTGCTAGGATTAGGGTTAGGTTTAAGGTTAAGGTTAAGGTTAAGGTTAGAGATAGGATTAGGGTTATAATTAGGTGTATGGTTTAATTAGAGTTGCAACTATCTTTAGGATTGAATTGTACTCTAAACCTAATATTAATTAACTCTAACCCTTATTTAACCCTAACTAAAATTTAACTTTAACTCAAAGATTTATCAGAATACCCTAACCCTAAATATAATCGAAGGGGAGAATTAACCCTAATTAAACCCTAACTCTAACCCTAATCTTAAGACTTGAAAT
The DNA here is from genome assembly GCA_027943335.1 of Chamaecyparis obtusa. Classification (NCBI taxonomy): domain Eukaryota; kingdom Viridiplantae; phylum Streptophyta; class Pinopsida; order Cupressales; family Cupressaceae; genus Chamaecyparis; species Chamaecyparis obtusa. The sequence goes on from BSBK01000920.1 coordinate 268,072, forward strand.
GTTGGGAAATAGAATCTTAGATAAGAGACAAACTAAATCACGATCACAATCATTCATTAGAGGAAATAGCCACCAAGGTTCAACTTCAATCCTAAACAAGAGTTGGATGTTGTGCATGATTATTTGATCTTTTGTGTTTGATACAATTTGATTTGAACATGCAAGAACTAGGTAAAATACTAGTAAATTGACAAGATTCAACATAAATAGACAAAAACATATAGGAAAGAAAACAAAGAAGTAGAAATCTAGAAATAAGATAGGAAAGGAACCTCTCAAAAAAATTGAGCCCAAAATGTCAGACCAATGTGCTAGACGCCTTAGTCTTGACAAGTGTCCAACAAACTAAGGCATTAGATACTAGATTAATATTATCTATAGATCATGCTCTCCAAATTTTAGCTAAATAGTGTCTGATAGGTTTGCTAGTTGACATAGTCCATAATTTATTGTCTGTTAAAAATCTAGAATTGTGTGTCTTGATCTACTATCTATAAATCTAAACTTTTTTATATTGCATTTGGAACCTACACACAAAGAAGAGAGAGAAATGGTTGTGTTGTATAGGTACTTGTCTAAGTCAAACCCTAGGTATGTGTTAACCTCCACTACAATAATGATTGATAAGAAAAGAAAGCTTACCCCTTGTAGAGAAAAGGCTGAATTTGAAATTAAATGTTGTTTTGACAGGATTATACTGTTGGAATTGATAATGGTGGTAACACAATTCTCTTTAGATAAGTCCTCCAAGTGTTAATATAATAACTATACTTAATCCTCTAATGCTTCCCTAGATTGCAATAAATGTGAATAACACTATTTTTATCATACAAAATAATAATAATATGATCAAATGGTAAGCCAAACTCTATTATAAGTTGTTAGATTCGTAGAACCTCCTAGCTAGCAAATGTTGCACCATAATATTTGAAGCCATAGTTGATGATAATATAATAGTGGTTTGTTTATTTTAAGACCATGTAACTAGACCATAACTAAGAAAATAAATAAACATGAAACTTGACTTCTATGAATCAAGATCAACAACCCAATCTAAGTTTGTGATGGCTATTTGAGAATCTCTTAGTGTGACATCAATACCAAAATGTGTGATGCCTCCAATATACTTTAGAATAGACCTAGCTACTTTCTAAATACTCTAATTAGGATAATGAGAACTATTGATATCTAAAATTGCTTATAGATAAACGACCTATGGGAAGCTTAGTGAATGGGGGACCTGATGCTATTTCGTTGAGTAATCTCTAGGATTTTAGGAGTTGTCTCTTCATTTTATGTAGAGGGAAAAGGGTGAGAAGTGTAACTAATATACTCTAAGGCGATACGCCAAGTTTTTGGAACACTTTAAAACTAAAATGCACAAGCTATCCCGAGGAGTGGAATATCAACGCAACCTTACTGCAATCTTATTTCAGAAACAACCACATATATACAAAACCCTTTAAGCATGAGACATAGAGTGAACCATACAATGATAAACATAGAACATGGAAGCTTATAGCATAATCTACTCTGCGGAAATCAAAGATGTAAGCATACATGAATGATGAATCTTTAAAAATCAAATGGCCAAAAACATGATCAATTTGTATTATATTGATTCAAATGCACAAAATACAACTTGAGGCTTACAAAATGTAGTTCTTTAATATCTCTGAAAAGTCTCGTTCAAATTACAAAATTCTACATCATATAGCTGCTAAGAAAAGGTATGATTACCCTAATAGAAAGCAGTTCAGAAATTGTGCCAGGTGATTACCCTAACAGATGGCTCTTGATCTGTTAATGTAATCAGATTCTTCATCATTATATCCAACCACCCCTTTCTTTGTAATCATCATGATTGTTTTAATGAAAATTGCACCAAAACTAAAAGAAAAACTGAGCTCGTGGAAGCAACACAGATTT